>JASCZI010090727.1:48701-62458 GCA_036250425.1 Stylosanthes scabra
AGGCTTAACCCGTTCCTTCCCCTCTGATCCGTTGGGGACTCGCAGCTAAGGTCATTTGCACATTTCACCCCACAGCCGAGACACTATGGGACTCTACTCACTAATTGCGGAAGTCATGAAAGCGTGGAAATAAATGGCCAGCATAACAATATATAAAATCGTAGTTTGCAGAAAAGTAAATGGACAGAATAATGGTAAAGTAATTTAATTAAAACTGAAGTTTGATAGAATAACAGTAATATAAACAAGTAATAAAAATAAAAAGTCTGGCTAGTGAATGGACAAGAAAACCTAAATGGAACCCTAGAATCTAAGCTAAATGTGGAAGTGGGCTCTCTTGAAATGGTGAAAGGCTCCTCTATTTATAGATGCTGAAAACCACTGATGCGTACGCACGCAAGCTCTTTATGCATTAGCATCTTTAATGATTTCTTTAACTAAAATAATACTCAATTCCTTAACTTATTTGTTTATTTGTTTAACAAATTTATAAATTAGTAAGAATACTTGTAAATTGTTTATTATTGAATATATATAGTACTTTGAGTATTTTGTTGGTTAATTTCAGTGAAAGTAGCTAAAGGAGCATGAAAACATGGAGTTAGAGGCAAAACTGGACGCCCAGGCACCCAAGCCAGCGCCCAGGCGCCCAAAATGGCACCAACTGACACAGTTTCAGGCGCCTAGGCACCCATCCCAGTGCCTAGGCGCCCATGCAACAAGCTCACACCACACTGGCAACGTTCTGGCGCCTAGGCGCCCAAACAGCACCCATCCCAGTGCCTAGGCGCCCAAGCAGCATCTCCATGCACAAGCAACCAGCTCCAGCGCCCAAGCACCAAGTCTGATCCCCTGCTCTGGCGCCTAGGCGCCCAGCAGCACTCCAGGGCTAGTCAGACTGGTGCCTAGGCGCCCATACTCAGCACCAAAGGGCCAAGTTCAGCATCAAGCATCAGACCAAGACTGTTTTAGCGCCTAGGCGCCCAACTCAATGCCTAGGCGCCAGAAAATAGTCTCAAAGCCATTAAAACGCTGATTTGGTTATTTATGTGTAATTTCATTTTAATTTCATTTGTAATTTCATTCTAAATGAATTTGAACTTCATTTAGGTGATCTTAAAACTATAAACAGGTGGAACAACAAGGATTAGAGATAACTTTTACATTTTAGATCAATTTTAGTTCCACTTAGTTTTTGATTCTTTGTAATACATTTCAATCAATCAATTAGAGGCAATTCAATTTTAATATTTCTCTTTCTTAGCTTTCATTATCTCTCTTTTTCTCTCTTTGAATCATTGAATGTTCATACATACAAGATTCATATTCATAAGCATTCATCCTTCCAAGATTCATAGTTTTATGAATCCAAGATCCAAATTCATCACTTTCTTCGAGTCATTCATCATCATGAATGGCTAAACAACTTAGAGATTGAGGAGGAGGAGCTCTTTTCATCACAAAGCTAATGGATTAACCCAACATTCTATTCAAAATCTGCATGTTCTTCATCAAATTCAAAGGATCTTTCTTGTTCATCAATTCAAGAATCAAGTGCAACCGAGAGGTGACATTAAATCTGGTTGTGCATTAACATTGATATCATAAATCTGTTCAAGAAGCATCCTTCACATTTGTTCTTTGCATTAGAGATGATGAATTGAATAAGTGTGTATATATATGAATCTGTATTTTTATCACATAAGTGATTGATTCGTATCTTGTTTGATTCTTTGATTTTAGTCTTTGAAGGTTTAATGTATTGAGAAATAATTAGATCTTTCATGATTTGAATTGTTGAGTTTGAGAAAATAGGCATTCAAACATATTTCAAGAATCATTCCATATTTCTTCATGTGGCTTAGAGATGAGCATGTGATTGGATGTGCATTAGAATCTTTAATAATCTAATAGGGTTTGTATGAGATTGAATATGTGACATATTAATTCTTTCCATGAAATCTTGTTGATTGTTGTTGATTTGAATCATGATGTGTGTATTATCTCTTTTCTTGGTTAATTAGTCAACAGATTGATGATTAATTATGATAAAGATGAAACTAGATCACTAAGAGATTAGGATTTAGTTATATTAGGGTTCATTTTGATTTGATAATAATTGCAGAAATTGAATGGTGAAGTTTGGCTTATGAAAATTAGTGATGAATATCTCCAATTCCTTGATCTTGCCCTTTACATTTGCATTTCTCCCTTTTCTTGATAATTGTTCTTGTTAATTAGTGATTAAAGATTGTGTTTCTTGAAATAAATACTTGTTATTGCATCATTCTTATTTGTTTCTTTCCTTAGTTTCATATTAATCTTTTGATTAGTTATTTGGATCTACTTAGAGAAGTGATTAAGAATATTGTTTGATCCACCTTTCCTCGAGGGAACGATACCTACTCTCAATGGCCTTCTAGGTTTTGTTCGATCCTTTCGTTCCTTTCGCTCTCTCCGGCCACTTCCGCTCCGAACTCCGCCTGTTAAATCCTGAAACACTTAAGCGCACACGTCAAGGCATCATGCGGAACGGAAAACAGTTCAAAACACAGTAAATATTGGCCGAAATTGCAGATAATTACAGTTACAGCCCTAAGGAACCACTAAGTGCAATTAGACCTATTTTGCTAGTGTTTAAGTGATGAAATGGTGATAATCAATCAATTAATGCAGTGAAATGACCCATCGGAACGGGTTTCATCACCTCCCCACACTTAAATCTTGGCATGTCCTCATGCCCAATTAAATCAAAAATAGAGGAGTGAACACCAATGCTATGAAGGAATAAATATGCATACATAGAAGGAAATCAAAAACTGTGCAAAGAGTGGGCGGAGAGCACTGCAGCAAGTACTAACCCAACCGAATCATTTAAGCTCAAGGAAAATATATAATTGATTTCACACAGTACAAAAGTTCACCAAGCACAGAATCAAGGAATAAGAACCTTACCCGGTCGTGTTTACGCTCAACTCTCGGTGTATCGGGTTAAAAAGGCTCTCGGTTCCCATCCAATTCCTGCTTTTCTTGACTTGCCTTTCATCTCGTCAGTCCATGCTGCTGTGTATACCTATGTAATCATCAGAAAGGTCTTTCTAGGCTTGTAACGGGGCTAGGGTGAAGGTTCGGAAGTTTTAATTTGGGAAAGGTGCGCTAAAAGTTTGAACATTCTGAATCCAAGACACCTATCCTGATGTTCTTCTCTCTATTCCCGCATCCCCATTTTGTTTCCATGACATGCACTTCTTCTTTTAGTTGCATGGCACTCGCATTTATCTTTGTTTTTCTGCAGCTTTGCTGCTTGGGGACGGCATGGGTTCTTTTTCGGAACTTTTCTTCTTTTGAATTTTTCATTCCCTTGCCGTCCCTCTTGATGTTTGTGCGAGTGCCCTTCTTTTCAGTGCTTTAGTGCATGCATGTGCCCTCCAAATACCTTTGATTTTCTTTTTGGAGTTCTCCTTTCTTTTTATCCTTCACACGAATGGTTTCTTCTTGTTTCCCTTTCTTTTCTTCTCTCAAAAATAAAACCACCCTGCTAAATCTCGGATTAATCAAAAGATCAAGTAGGGTTGTGCACTGGTTTTTCACTTTTTGAGGCTTGATGTTTGGCTATTATATGAACAAAAGGGATACAAGGCTCAAAGTTCGGGTGCAAAGGATAATTGTACAGGGTAAGGCTTTATCTGGTTAGTGAGCTAAAACAAAGAAGGTCTTAAATCATATGAATACACAGAATATAAACAGCAACAGACATGGAGAATCAGGCAAGGCAAAAATCACAGTCATAGGAAAGGAAATAGCACACATGAAGAAAAATTAAGTGGTAAAAATGACCACTTCGATTAGGCTCAAAACTCACATGGTTTGTGTGTTCTTTTCCTTTCATCTATGCTTGGATGATCGTTGCAAGTGTGAAAATCAATTTCGGTTAAAGCATTTTGAAAAATTTTCGGGTGGGTCCCAAAAAAGAAAAGTAACAGTTTAAGAAGTACTAATATATAGCATAATACTCGCATCCACAGTCAAGGAAGTCATTAAAGGTAAGCAATTAAACAAATATATACAAAACAACTACGATATAGTTTAAGATTAGATAGAGTATAGGTCAAAGAGTTGGAATGATGACCCCTTTTTATTTCCATGCCGCTTGCCACTGATATCCACCCCCTCCCCACACTTGAAAATTGCACGGTCTTCTGTGCAAAGGGGAGAGTGATATCACGTCTAGATTTCTGCTGGAGGTGGTCCTTGGTCGGGTCCAGCAGGGCCCACGTCTGGCTCATTTCTGCCCCAGTTCTGAAGTACGTTGTCCATGTCCCATTCACCGGGAATCTCTTCAGCTTCAGATTCGGCATCTAGCATTGCCCAAAGTGCGTCATAGACATCATTCTTAGGGAGGTCCACTCCACCTCCAACTTCCGCCACTGGCACTGCTTCATCCTGCTCCAGATCAGTGTCCTCTTTCTGCACTGAGTCATCGCTTATCTCGATGACCACTTTTTATTCCGACACTGTACAATGCGGCGTGTCTGCGGGACCGCCTACACGGAGTCCTAGTGTCCCTTATGGAGAAGCTCTCTCCCGCCATCCTAAAGTTTTGTCGTTTCTTTGGCGAAAGAGTCAACGTGACTGTTTCTTTCACTGGAACGTCTGGTGTTGGGGTTGGTATCTGCACGGCTGTGTTTGACCGCAATGCCGCGAGTCTGGGTGAGGTTCGCGTAGGAGGTTGACACAGCTTAGCCTTTCCATTGGCCATATAGGTAGACCTTGTGCGCACCATATGCAATAAGTGTTCATACCAGGCATTCCAATATAATAAGGTCCTTTATAGATTTTTCTTGATATGCAATTTTGATAATATGTTCATGTATGCATCCATGTTGTAATCATCAAATTCAAATTGCATATGATTCATTAAAAGCATTGTCTAAAATCTATAAAAGATACTATTCACACCCAAAGGAGATATCTTTATGCAAAAATACATGTTAGCTACCATGCATTTCAACATACAAAATTAGAGCATTTGGTGTTCCAAGCATTCATCAATTTCTATCACATGAAAATAAGCATATCAGCAGACAAGGGATCATTTTTTTTTGTTACTAACCTATTCTAACTAAATCATAAACTATACATTTATTCGTAACTAGCTACTCCTAATATCTACCAAACACTAATTAATTAAAACTAATGGCTACTAACTACTATTACTAGACAAGAATCATCAAATGACATCATTAATATGAAGAATAATTAGAAGAAATAAATGATTGGGAGCATGAGGAAGGAAGCATTTAATGAGGGAAGAGAAGAGATAATCTTACTTGAAATGGTAGAATGAAGAGAGAAAAGGAAAGTTGTGAGAGTGAGTGTGTGAAAGTGAGTGCAAATGGGGTCCTTTTAGGGACCCCTCTCTTTTTTGGCGTTAGCACTCGGATGCGTAGGCATGGAGTGAATGCGTACGCATCAGTGTGACTGTGCAAATTCCTCTTCTCGAGAGGCTTGGTGCATGCGCATGGGGGTGTGGTGGTGCGTACGCATCACACCCCCCCCCCCCTTTTTTTTAAATATGTACAAACCTTAAACCTAGTCTAATTATGCTTTAACAGTTATCACAATTAATCAAGCAAATGTGCAATAAATTAGACAGAGTGCAAGGTTAGAAAGATGTTACCATGGTGGGAGACTTTTGTTTAACGTCCTTAAGTTGGACGTGCTGGTGTCGGTTATGTTACTTCCACTTGGAGTTGTCCCTTACCAAGTGCGCATCTGCTCCCTTGTCGTGGTAAAGAATTTGCTCCATCTCATTAAGCATTTCTGTGACACTAGGCAATCCACTTGTGACCTCTCCTCTCCTTTCTTATAATGCTTCTGTTCCTCCCGGCATTTTTGTTTTGACTTTTTCTCCTTTTCTTTCTTCCGTAAACCCTCTTCTTCTCTCATCTTTTGCAGCAGTTCTCTTATTAATGCTTCGATCATCCCGATCTAAGCTGCTTCCTTACCTCGCATTCTCCCATCGTCTTGAATGTTTTTGTTCTTCGGAGGGGGTGTAATCTGAAATGTTTCTGTGGTCCTCCTGATGAAAAAGTGAAGATGTCATCGGCATAAGTCAGTCTAAACCCGCTTATTTTTAAGAATGGTCTTCCTAACAGAACTTGGGGATGTCCCTTTCTCCTGATGGTGGCTTGATGACATGGAAATCTGTAGGAATTACGAGCCTTCCTATCTTCACCATTACATCTTCAACGATTCCGGCCGCTGACACAATACTGCAATCAGCAGTAATGAAGACGTTTGTGGTTGCCTTCATAGGTCCTAATTCTAAGGCTTCATATAATGCGTGGGGCGTTATATTTCCACAGGCTCCGGGATCGCAAAGGCAACCTGGAATCTCAAATCTCTTAATCCTGCAGGAGACCAGGCATGGCCCTGGGTCTTCGCATTTAATTGGGAGTTCTTCTTTATCTTTCTTTTTGTCAGAGATCGTGTTAATAGACAACATCTCCCCTTGATAATTTTGGGTTTCGGTCTCACTCCCCCATCTGTCTGCCAGTTTCCCTTCCTTAGACTCTTCTTCCTTATAGTCACTATCAAACTCTTCACAGAAGTCTAATATCTCTCCAATATCTTCATCTTTTGAATCGGCCACTTTGATTAACAACTCACACAATTGCTGCTCGGCCTCTTCGTTGTCTGTGTCTACAGCTTCTTTCTCGCTTTCCAGCTTGTCATTAATGGCATTAAGCCCCCCTTTAGGGTTCGGTAGAGGCTGAGACGGTAAAGGACTAGGAATAGCTGGTAGAGGTCTGTGCTAAGGCTGTGTTTGTTGACTCATCATCTTTTGCATCAATTCCGTCACTTGGTTCAACTGGATCATGGCTTGCTTGTTGAATTCTTTTGTTTCTTGATTTCCTTGCTGAAGAATTCGGAGGATTTCATCTTCACTTATCTGTTGGTTGTTTGCTGGAAGGTATTGTTGACGGTTGTGAGGGGGCCGATATCTGGTGTTCTGGTTGTTTTGCGGCTGATTGTAATTATAGGGCTGTCTTGGTTGGCTCTGTTGAGGTGAACTCCACTGGTTTTGATGTTCATCTTTCCACTCTTGTGTATAGTATTGTTTGTTGTATGGTGGAATTGAGTGGCACTATAAAAGTTGTGGGTTGATGCCACCAAATTGTCTTCCTGGAGTTATGGACACTCATCTGTGTGGTGAGAATTGCAGGAGCAAATCCCACAGTACTTGATCGAGTTCTGCTGAAGGTGGTCCGTTTGACGTTTTAACAATATTGGGGTCACTTCTTGCCCTTCTTTAATTTCTTTTAACATGGCCGCGATATCAACCAGAGATTTGGCTAGCATTGTGGATTCAGAGGGAGCTATCTCATAGACACCTTTACTTTTTGCTCTAGTGCTGAAGTACTAATTGGCGTCTGCCACTGTCTCAATCATCTCTCATGCCTCTTCCGGCGTCTTGTTCATCAAGGCTCCTCCACTGGAGGTGTCCATCATTACCTAATCAGTGGGTGTTAATCCTTCACAGAATTAATTAATAAGCAGGAAATCGGATATCGAGTGATGGGGGCACGATGCAAGCAACTTCTTGAACCGCTCGTAGTACTCGTTGATAAAACCCATTCCGATGGGTAATTTTATAGCATTAATTAACTAATTATCACCCTCTCACCACTTAAATACTAGCAAAATAGACTCGTTTGCGTTTAATTGCTCCTGAGGGCTTAAATTATGAAAACCTGCATTTTTGGCCATAATGCGCTATATATTCACTTACTTACTTAATTTCCATCCATTCGATACCTTGATATGTTTGTTCAAGTATTTCAGGTCTAGATAGGTTAGAATCGCATTGGAAGTGGCCAAGAAATGCAAAGGGAGCAAGAATGAAATGATGCGAAAGGGAGCTATTGTCATTGGATTGGAGCAAACTTGGACTCTTTGGAAATAAGGATTCAATACCTACAACTCTCATGTTGAACACTTTGTCTGATTCTAAGTGATTCTATGAGAAATTCGCATCCAGAGATCAGTGTGCAGAAATTTCCTAATGCTGTCAATCCTGACCTCTTGT
The DNA here is from genome assembly GCA_036250425.1 of Stylosanthes scabra. NCBI lineage: Eukaryota > Viridiplantae > Streptophyta > Magnoliopsida > Fabales > Fabaceae > Stylosanthes > Stylosanthes scabra. The sequence continues at coordinate 56,794 of JASCZI010090727.1, forward strand.
CACTAATTTGGGAATAAATTGAGCTACAGAGGTCCAAATGACTTGGCTCCAACGCCATTGGAAAGCTAACATCCAGAGCTTCGCAACGATATATAATAGTCCTATATGCGTACACATATGGACTTGATGCGTACGCATCCAAATTAGGAGTGGCACGCACGGCACGTTTCGTCGCCTACGCGTACGCATCTGTTTCCTATGTGTACGCATCTGAGCGTGGACAGCAAGCAAAATGAAGGCCAAAAAGGGAATTTCAAGCCAAATGGAGGCCAATGATAGAGGGCATGCTACCCCATTCTCCACACACCTTCTTGAGCCCCTTTTTGGGGGTTCTAAAGCCTTGAGAGTTTTTGGGAGAATTTATGTTCTCCCATGTTAGGATTTTCGTTTTCTTGTAGCCACACTAGCCAAACATTTTATTGCTTTTATTCTCTGTTTACATTACTGTTATTCTGTCAAACTTCTGTTTTAATCAATTTACTTTATCGTTATTCTGTCTGTTTACTTTTCTGCAAACCGCGATTTTTACATATTGTTATGCTGCCTGTTTATTTTCCTGCTTTTATAATTCCCGTTAGTAGCAAGTCCCATAGTGTCTCGGCTGTGGGGTGAAATTTGCAGATGACCTGAGCAATGTGAGTCCCCATAAAGATCACGTTAGAGGAATGGGTCAATCTCGTAAAGCTATACGCCCTACACCCCTGCTAGCATAGTGGCAGTTCCTTGACCGTACGTGGTTCGCCACAGAAGCATGGCACAAGTGCTTGGGAACCTGGTGACAGCAGGTTTGACCCGGTGACAGCGGGGATCCTATAGAGTTTGTCAGCCCTGGGCATAGATCAGATGCTCCATATTTCGCTTACGCGCAAGAGGTCTTGGTGACAGCAGGATTGTACCGGTGACAGCGGGTTACTCTTGGGAGCCGGGGGCTGAATCACGAACTCCAATGTGAGTTGAACTCGGTATTGTGGGTTCGTTGCCACACAGCTAGTTAGTTTTGGATATAGCGGAGGTTCCTCTTAGGGGGTGTCTAATCGATCTGGGACATAGCAGCAATGAGAGGAATACACAGTATTTCAACTCACGGCCGAGATACTCTTTTATTATTATTGTTATTTAACTGCTTTCAACTGTTTTCAACTGCTTTCACACTGCAAACTGCTTTCAAACAAACTCAACTGCAACCAACCCCAATCAAAAATAAACTTTCCCTTTCGCTTCCTGAGTAGAACGACCCGAGTCTCATACTCGGTATTTTGGTTGCACCCTGTGACACCTCTTTTAAAACGTCCCGACACCGCCTGCGAGGGATAAGGTGCTTTCAGACTACAACGACGAAAGCATCCCCACCCGAGCGGGCGTGTCACTCGTGCAGAGTTTCCTCGTGAAGTTGTGCAATCACAGAGATTTCCTTTCTGATAGTATTCGTCTTGGAAGGCAGGAAGTACTTTTCCAAGAATCTCTTATTGAAGGTTGACCAATTAGAAGTTACATCAGCAGGCAGGATATGGTACCAATCATTCGCCCTATCGTCCAAAGAGAAAGGCAGAGCGAAGGCTTTTACTGCATCGTCATCACCACCGGTCCTTCTGGTGGTGGCACAGATAACCTCAAAGTCCTTGATGTGCTTGATGGGGTCTTCACCCTGTCTACCACAGAATTTCGGCAGAAGGTTTATCAATCCGGACTTGAGTTCAAAGTTTGCATTGAGTTCAGGAAATCTGCTGGGCTGGTTGTCGAAGGCTGTGCTTGCACCACCCAACTGTTTGAGAGTTAGTCGTTCCGCCATGGTAGGGGTACCTGAAACGGAAGAACTAGATTGTGTATCAAAGTCGGAACTAGAATCAGAATAATAAAAAGGATTGTTATTTAATGCCAGTCTTGCAAGTTCAGCCCGGCACCTGGCTTGCCTTGTTCGACGTAAAGTTCGTTCGATTTCAGGATCAAACAACAGCGAACCTGGATCTGAATGCGACCTTAGCATACAAATAACAATTCAAAAAGGAAAAATAAAACAGTATGTACAGTATTCACAGACAATAAAAAAACAAACAAATATTCCGCATCCCCGGCAGCGGCACCAAAAACGTGACACGCCCACTCGGGTGGGGATGCTTTCATCGTTGTAGCTGAAAGCACCTCTTCCCTCACGAGCTGCGTCGGAACGTTTTAAAAAGATGTCACAGGGGTGCAACAAAATACTGAGTATCGGACTCGGGTCGTTCTGCTTAGGAAGCGAAAGGGAAAGTTCATTTTTGATTAGGGTTGGTTGCAGTTGAGATTGTTTGAAAGAAGTTCGCGGTTTGAAAGCAGTTGAAAGCGGTAAATGACAATAATAGTAAAAGAGTATCCCGCCCAACTGCTTGAGAGTCTGTCATTCTGCCATGGTAATGGTACCTGAAATAGAAGAACTAGATTGTGTATCAGAGTCGGAATCAGATTCAGATAAATAAAAAGGATTGTTTCGCGAGTTCAGCTCGGCGCCTAGCTTGCCTTGCTCGGCGTAAAATTCGTTCAATTTCAGGATCAAACAACAGCAAGCCAGGATCCGAATGCGATCTCAGCATTCAAATAACAATTCATAATAAAAACAAAAAATAAAACTAAACTACGAAAGAAAATTAAACGACTATTATATTTACAATATTCACATATTCACAGTCAATCAAAAACAAACAACATTTCCGCTTCCCTGGCAACGGTGCCAAAAACTTGATGCGAGGCTTGGGACGGTGGCCCTGTCGTTGGGTTTATAAAAGAAAGGCCTTATCCCTCGCCTCATATCGGAGATTAAAAAGATGGTGTCACAGGGGTGCAACCAAGTTTAAAATACCGAGTATGAGACTCGAGTCGTTCTTTCCTAGGAAGCGGAAACATGTAGCTTATTTTTTATTGGCGTTTGGTTGCAGTTGATTGTTGAGAACAGAGTGTAATGAAAGTAGAGTAAAGACAGTAATACTTAAAGAGTGCCTGGCTATGCATTGAAATACGGTGCATCCCTATGATCACCGTGATGAGAGGCCATTCTAGGCATCGTAAACAAGATTAATTCGGAGTTTCCCTTCTCTTGAAAACAAGTAGGAATCATTGTAGAGGAACCCAAATAGGTTATGAATACGAGCTAAGAACGTTCTTATCAACAAGAAGTGTCACAAGAGCTTGCAACCACGTTAAAAATACCGAGTACAAGACTCGGGTCGTTCTCCCAACGAGTTAATGCATGGGTCGACTTTGGTTGTTAAGAAATTGGGGGTTGCAATTGTGTGTGTGTGAATAGAGAGCAAAAGAGAAATTGAGAGAAAACTAATAAAAAGGGTGCTTGGTCTTGGATCAAGGTATTGTATGTCCCCATGAACACCACTAATCCCAAGTATGGATAGTTGTCACGTAACCCGCGAAGCCACACTCTACCAAACGGTCGAGTGGGTGGAATTAACCCCGTTCCCTAAGTCCCAGGCTTCTCATACTCTAGTGCAACGGACCTAGGTCTTTGGAACGTGGATAAAACCTCTATGTTGACCTCATTAAGGACTCACTCTCACTAGCAAAAGCCTGGCGTCAACAGAACGGTTTTAACCCAAGGATTAACCCATCTTTTCCTTAGGGATTAGTAGCTAGGATCATCCACACATCAACCTATGACCAAAGCACAAAAACACTACTCTAAAACTAAACCAAGCATTTTATCAAACACTTGATGGGCATGAAGTAAAGGCATGAAATTGAATAAGCAAGATGATTAAGTATTTTTATTTATTTATTTTATTTAGTATAATTTTACATGTTAGTAGTTTTTAATTAATTTTTATATTCTTTCACATTATTTTTAAGAAATTGGATAATTATTTATTTATTTAATTTAATACAGTTTTATGTTTTGTTGATTTCTTTTAATTCAATTTATAAAAAAAAATTGTTTGGCCCCCAAAAAATATTTTCAAGCTCAGCCGCTGTATGTATCCACCACCGCCACTATACATTTAGGCTGCGTTTAGAAAGGAGACTGAGACTGGAAGACTGGGACTGAGAGACTGAGACTGGGAGACTGAGACTAAATTAGGTTTGTATATTGTGTTTGGTTTAGAAAGGACTAAATTCACTTGTGTCTCAGTATCATGTTTGGTTCAAGGTGAAATACTTGGACAAAATATGTAAAATGACTAAATTACCCATAAAATTAATAGAAAAACCTAATTTCTCAATCCCACCCCCAAATTTCCCAACACACACAAACGAGGGTTTTCTTTCCCTTCTGCAACTCGAGCCCCTCTCCTCGCCACTCCTTCCTCCATCGCCACTCATTCCTCCCGTCGCTACTCCTCCCTCTCATCGCCACTCCTTCCTCCGTCGCCGGTCCCTGCGTTTCGATGTGCTGAGAAATAGTCCCCTTTGGTGGCTTCGTTTGCTTGGTTAAATCGGGAACTTGATTTAGGTATGGTTAAGCTTTATTTTCCTTTTATTTTAATTAATTACGCTTACATGATTAGACAATAATCAGATTGACTTCAACTTAAAAATCTCGTTCTCTTCAATCTGTTCACGGTTGCTACTATTTTCTAAGAGCTTGCTGGTTGAAATTTACACGATAAAATTGATATGGTTTTGGTGTTTGTCCCTGTATCATAGCATCTTAAGCATGTATAACCTTGGCATATATTGAGATTCTTTAAGTTTTAGTAAAATCAATTTTGGGCTGTGTGACTGCTTCAATTTGTTTTCAATTTTTCTTTCTTCAGTTTTTTCCCCCTCTCAATTTTGAAGTTAAGTGAGCTTCAATTTTTTATACTACTGCTACAATAGTGGGAAAAATGGTTTTACTAATCAAATTCCCTGTTATGAAATTCATGTTGATTAGAATGAGAGTACCAGTGGTATTAGATTACAATATAGTCCTATTGTCTCTCTGTTTCGTGTAGGAGATTCTTTATAATGGTAACTAGTTATAGTTCTACCTCTTGGTCACCCTTGATTATTGTTTTTGACTGTCTAATTACTATGAAACAAAAAACATGAATGACAAAATTCTTAACAGCATTCCTTCTTTCTTCTTAGAAGTAACTTCTATTTCTATTATATAAGAGTTAATATCAATATTTACATCTTACAATTATGGAAATATAAATTTTGTGTTGTACATGTATACAAATTTCAATTCAATGTACTAGTTGATGAAATTTTTACCACTGAATAAGAATAACGTAAAACAGCAATTAGGCCCGGAACCGAAAGTAACAGGATTAGTAATTTGATAAGAACTTATGTAAGAAATACAATGATGATAATAATGTTGATCTTTTGTGAAAACAGAGGATAAAGCATCCAATTTGATCGTCTCTGAATACAATTTTCTATTTTTAAACATGACAAGATTTGGGTAATTAAGTAGCTTCTTTTTTTTGGTATCCTGAAATGCATGATTAGTCATTGTTAGTTTCGTTGTGCTGATTATGTTTCAATAATGTCATTTGCAGAAGTAGGAATAACAACTTATCAAGATATGTCGCATAGAGGTAAAAAATATACCCAAGAATCTGCAGGCAGCGGTAGTTTTAGCTCAAGTGGTACTTCTCTTTCATACGCTTGTGTTTATTCCTGCAATGCTTCGAAGTGAGAGTGCAGTTTGGAAAAGCTTGTATCATCTTTAGCGCCAGTTTCTCGAAGGTTG
>JASCZI010090727.1:77159-93857 GCA_036250425.1 Stylosanthes scabra
GAACAAAAACATGTTCGTGTCAACTATAAAATATGTTCGTTGTATATATAAAAACCTATTTGTGCACGAACAGAATATTACTATTAGAACGAACATATTTTTAAAAGCAAACGAACATATTTTAAAATATGTTCGTGTCAACTATAAAAACATGTTTGTTTGAAACTTGGATATAGATGTACACCAAAAAGAGGTATACATGTAGCATGATTGATATACTTATATATACTAAGTCATTTTTAATATATGTATTTTTTTCTAACATATATTTTTTACCGATATCTAATTAATTTGGTAACTACTTTTTTTATATAAATATACACTTAACATGGTTATTTTTTCGTAGTCTTTATTATATATACTTATATTTATATTAAAAATGCTAACTAAGAAAAAGCTAGAAGACATGTGGGAATGAATGTACAAGGATTAAACATAGACTAATATACTTAGGGAAAATAAATGTATGAGAATGCATCCATTTGCATTAAGGAAGTGGGTAAAATTAAGCAAAAAGAAAGAGGGAAGTATGTCTTAATCAACAACAACAAACCTAATAATTGATGCGTCTATGATGCGTGTTAGAAAGTAGAAACTCACTCACTCACCCCCATAAACATGTACAAACTTAATAGCTACTTTTACGCAAGCTTGCTTTCTTTACTTGCTTTGCTTATGCCATTGCTACAACACCATACTAGATATGTTTATTTCTTCACATTTCATATAATACACAACATTGTGTTAATTTATATATTCTTTAAAAGAAAATTATTTGTGTACGTAAAAAATTAATTATGATGCATTGGTATATATTTATATATAATTAATTTATATATTTGCTTAAAAATAAAAGAATTAATCTTTTAGTATTTGATATTAGCCAACTTTTATTACTCTAATTTTTTTTTAAATCCTCCTTGAGAGTTTAGAGTTAGAATTTAAGATTCAAATTTTAGTGTTTAAAATTTAGTTTTAAAATTTGAGATAAAAGTTAATTAATATTGACCAAAAAATTACAATAATCTTTTTATATTAATAATTACTGACCATAATAATTAAATATGTTGTAATATGATAATCAAATTTATAATAGACAAAAAATCAAATTTATTTATAATAATATAATAATTCTTTTATAAAATATTAAATATATATTTATGTGCATACTGATTTATTAATGATTATTTTTTACAGGTAACATAGAGTATGTTTGAGTTTTGTTATTTGATTTTAAAAAAAGTTCTTGACAAAAAATTATCTTTTTATATTTTTTGTGTATTTGACAAATTTTTAATAGTAGAAGCAAAAGTACTATTCAAATAAATAAAATATTTTTTCACAAGATATTATTTATGATTTTTAAAAATATTTTTTAGCATAATAAATAAGCAAAGATAATTGAAAAATAAAAAATATTATTACATGAGATATTTAAAAATAAAATTATTTTTATTTTATTTTTATTTATTTAAATAACTCCAAAAATATCTTTTAGGAGAAGATTAGCCAAACAAGCCCATCGTTCATTGTTCATTGATTATGATTAAAACGAGAAGCAAACAAAAAGCAAAAGAAAATAAATAAAGAAAAGGGGAATATATAAATAAAGGAGGAACAAACAAGGCAACCTCAAAAAACTCGAAGCAAAAATAGAAAGGATCATCGTCTCTGTAAAAGAACAACACTCCAACCAGACGAGAGAGAGAGAGAGAGGAGAGAGAGAAAGTTGACTTTTTCTTTAGTGTTACTCAAACACTCTTCTCTTCTTTCTCTCCTTCTTCTTCTTCTTGTTCTTGTTCTTGTTCTTGTTCTTCATCCTTGAAACTCTTTTGAAGGCAACTGAAAAAGGGGGTGTTTGTAAAAGGGGATGATGATGTTGGGTTGTGAGTGTTTGTGTTGGGATCGTGTTCGTAACTATGAAGATGGTGATGATTTCTCTGAGCCACAACCTTTCTCTCTGCCTTCACCTCTTCCAGACTGGCCTCAAGGTATCTCTATCTCTCTACCTTCATATGTATATATGCAAAGCTTTCTTATTAAAGAAAATAACAAAGCTTTCAAATTTTCAAGCTGTATCTTCTTGGTTTTTCATTAATGGGTTGTTTGGTAAATATCATTATTCAGAGCACAAAACAAGCTCCTTTATACCTCTTGATTGTTCATCTTTGAGAAAGTATTTAGTTTTTATTAATTCAGAGCTGTGTGTGGAAAATTGAAACTTAGAGTAATCAAAATTATTTAATCATCAAGTAACCATGTTCAATGCATATTTTGGCATGCGTAATTGTAATCTATTGTGTATGTAGTTGTTACTACAAAGATCAAATTTTAATTCTTGTTATCAATAATCTTTTTCCTTATGCTGGTTCTCTTTGATTTCTTCTAGATTTGCTGCCATAAAAGTCTATGGCTTAAGCACCTGTATTTATCCCAAAATCATATATCAAAACCAAATTCGGCAATTTCAGCATGATTTTAAAAGGCACTGTAGAATTAGCCTTATCTAATGGTGTATATGATCTGGTCAGGTGATGGATTCGCCGGCGGAAGAATATGCCTCGGAGAAATCGAAGTTTTGCAGATAACAAAGTTTGAAAGAATTTGGAGACACATTCAATTGGCTGGTAAAGCGCAGCCGTTTACCTTCTACAGACCTTTGGGGATTCCAGACGGCTTCTTCTCCCTCGGCCACTACTGCCAATCAAATGACCAGCCATTGAGAGGATATGTTCTTGTGGCGCGAGACGTGACTTGTGAATCTGAATCTCCTGCTCTTAAAAGGCCTCTTGACTACAATTTAGTATGGAGCTCGGATTCGCATGACGAATGTGCTTACTTCTGGTTGCCAAACCCTCCAAAGGGTTATAAGGCCATGGGAGTACTAGTTACTAGCACACCAAACGAACCGGAAGTTGAAGAAGTTAGATGTGTGCGCGAAGATCTAACTGAAGCTTGTGAGACTTCTAATCTGTTGGTAACTATGAAGTCCAAATCTTCGAAGAATCCATTGCAGATTTGGAGCATACAGCCCTGTGACAGAGGTATGCTTTGTAAAGGTGTATCTGTTGGGACATTTGTTTGTGGAGCTTATTTTGATTCTGAACAAGTAGTTGAAAACATTGGTTGCTTGAAGAATCTCGACTCGGCCTTGCACGCAATGCCGAATCTGAACCAGATTCATGTGCTTATCGAGCATTATGGACCTACTGTCTACTTCCATCCTGATGAGACATACATGCCATCATCTGTGCAATGGTTTTTCAAGAACGGGGCCCTTCTCTATTCGGCCGATGGCGAGAAAGGAAGCACCATAGACTACGAGGGGTCGAATTTGCCTAGAGGAGGAACAAATGATGGTGCATTTTGGATTGATTTGCCCACAGATAATGATGCAAAGAATTATCTAAAGAAGGGTAACATAGAGAGTTCAGATCTCTATGTTCATGTGAAGCCGGCATTGGGAGGTTCCTTTACGGATATAGCAATGTGGGTGTTTTGTCCCTTCAATGGGCCTGCCACCCTCAAAGTTGCATTGATGAACATTGAGATGAGCAAGATTGGTGAACATGTGAGTGATTGGGAGCACTTCACCCTCAGAATAAACAACTTCAATGGAGAGCTATGGTCTATGTTCTTCTCTCAGCATAGCGGAGGCGAATGGGTGAATGCTACTGATCTTGAGTTCATCAAGGAGAACAAACCAATTGTCTACTCTTCGAAACACGGCCACGCTAGCTACCCTCATCCTGGTACTTACCTTCAGGGATCATCCAAGCTTGGAATAGGTGTACGGAACGATGCAGCTCGAAGCGAATTTGTGGTGGATTCTAGCGCAAGGTATCAGGTTGTTGCGGCCGAGTATCTCGGCGATGGAGCCGTGAAAGAACCGTGTTGGTTGCAGTACATGAGAGAGTGGGGTCCTTCTATTGTGTACGATGGCCGATCAGAAATAGAGAAGATAATAGATATGCTTCCAATGTTTGTAAGATTTTCTGTGGAGAACTTGATTGATTTGTTTCCAACAGAGCTATATGGTGAGGAGGGGCCAACTGGTCCAAAGGAGAAGGACAACTGGCTTGGTGATGAATATTGCTAGCCCTCCTTTGATCACAACATCTTTAGTATGTTTAATGTGTGCTCCTCCAATATTTACAATCACTCATTCATTATTTTTTAATAGGAAAAAATTCCTCTGAAATGAGAAGATCGGTAAAGTGATTTGACTGGTTAATTTTCGAGAGTCCCGCTATCTTAATTTAAGAGTGATTAGACGTTGCTTTCTTACTCTACCGATCTTCTCGTTTCACAAGAATTTGATTCTATTTTTTATGATTTTAAAGACCTATAATTGACAATAAGTGGGTGCAAATGTTCTGAGAACTCGCATTACATGTAGTTTTTAAATTACTCCTTCCGTTCCACGATATTCGTCGTTTTGGAAATTCGGTAAACCATAACTCTGTATCTAAATACAAAAACGTATTCGGACACATAGGGTTATGAGTGTGCTGAATCTTTAAAGTGACAAATATTTTAGAACGGACGGAATAATTGGAAAGGAATCCATCTTATTGAGATAGTATCTCTCAGATTAAATAGTATGAATTGTGTGTCATTTTGGGAAGTTGGTGTGGTGAAGAGGATCAAGACATCATCATTGGGTAACAATTGTAAAGGAGGTGTACCTCATATAGGGCCAATTTATGTCATTCCTGGTGTGGAGTGAAAATGTTATGGAAAATTTTCTATAATAAATTAATTAAAATTTTTATTTTTCAAAAAAAATAAACAAGACATTATTTTTCAGTATCTAACTTTTTTTTTTTGGAGTTTGCAGGATGTTCGTCTCAATTTCCGGCGATTTTTCAAAAAAAATCAAGTTCTTAGCTACTTAAGGCGAACTAGGTGTATTTTTTGTTAGAGTTGCATGAAATTCGCCCTAAGATGCGACGAACTTGGTGCAAACACGCATCACAAGGCAAACTTGTGTATATTCCACCACAACCAATTTTTTTTTCACTTGCTGCCAAAAAAGAAAAGGTGGGACCCACTAAATATACTTTTCCTTCATTTCTCTCTCATTTATTTTTTTATTTTGTTTATTTATTTATTTTTTTTCCTATGTTTATTTGTTTATTTATTTATATTGTTATTTGTTTATTTTTTTAATTAGGTTGCATTAATATTATTTAATTAGTGTTAGTTTAATTAATTAAATTTATAAAATGAACTTAATTTAATTAGGTCGCTAAATATTAGATTTATTTTGTAAATTTAATTAATTAGGTCGCTAATTATTTAATTAGTGTTAGTTCATTTTATAAATTTAATTAATTAAACCAACACTAATTAAATAATATTAATGCAACCTAATTAAAAAAATAAACAAATAACAACATAAATAAATAAACAAATAAACATAGAGACAAAAAAAAACAAATAAACAAAATAAAAAGATAAATGAGAGAGAAATGAAGGAAAAGTGTATTTAGTGGGTCCCACCTCTTCTTTTTTGGCTGCAAGTGAAAAAAAATTGGTTGTGGTGGAATATACACAAGTTTGCCTTGTGATGCGTGTTTGCACCAAGTTCGCCGCATCTTAAGGTGAACTTCATGCAACTCTGACAAAAAATACACCTAGTTTGCCTTAAGTAGTTAAGAACTTGATTTTTTTTTTAAAAACCGTCGGAAATTGATGCAAATATCCTGCAAACTCCAAAAAAAAAAAGTTGGATACTGAAAAATAATGTCTTGTTTATTTTTTTGGGAAATAAAAATTTTAATTAATTTATTATAAAAAATTTTCCAAGATATGAAATGTTAATGCTAAGGTTATTGGTTATATATAAATTCAATAGCGTTGTTCTATTTGAGCACTTAAAAGGAATGATATATTTGTAACTGAGAATCATGAATACGTTACTGGTGAATTTGTCTCTAGAGAATTTGAAAATCTTAATTATGTTTTTTTACAACTATAGCAGCTAATTTTGGCCAATACTGTACAAGTTCATTATGAAACCCACTAGAGAAAAAAAAAGTTATAATTTTTCTTTCTTTCTTTCTTTCTTTCATTTCGAATCTCTTTTATTTTTCCCTATACCCTTCGTTTCAAATCTCTTTCCCTACTTAAATTTCAGATGTTACTCTTGAATGTTCTTATTTTTTAAAATTTCGGGTTTTTTTGGTATAAAACAATGAATGTGTTATATTATATTTTATTTTATTTAGGAGGCTATTCTAGACTTATAGACTTAGAATAATCTCTTATACCTTATCATTATCGAGTGTCTCTTTTGAAAGATTTGACATGATCACATCCCCTTCTGCATACATATTGCTCCAAAGGTTTGAACACGGGACTAGACACTTAAATTGGGTGATAGTGGTTGGCTAGTGTTTTAGTGCTTAATTAAGTGTCTCCTAATTATCAACTAGATTTGAATTTGTAGAACAATGCTATGGAACCAACATTAGGGAGCCATTAGGGGATCAACAAATTCAATTAGAAGTTATTCTCAAAACTGACAAAAGTTTCATCCGAAACTAAAAAATGTTATCATCCGAGACATATTACAATTATCACCCAAAACCCTCACCAACACCATTATCATCCGAAACGGATTCAAGTTATCATCTAAAACATAATACAATTATCATCCCACCTCACCACCACTACTACCGCCTAACCCTAACCTCACCACCACCACCACCACCACCACTACCACCAGTATCACCGGACAGAAACGAAGAAGAAGGCCACCACCACCACAAGAAGAAGAAGAAGAAGAAAATCTGTCTAACCCTAACCTCACCACCACCACCACCACAAGAAGGCGCAGCAACGATGGCAGTTGATGTCGGTGCTGGGCAAAGAAGACAAATAAGACGCAGTGGCAGCAGACAATAGCGCGGCGATGCTGAGGGAGGCAAGGGGCGATGCTGAGGAAGGCAAGGAGCGCTGCTAGAGGGTGGTGCGATGGTGGTAATCTGATACAGAAAAAAATGGTGAACAGAGGCAGTGTACAATGATGAGGGCGTGGAGAAGGGAGAGAGAACACGATGGTTTTTCAGAAAAAAGGATAAGCGGGGCTTCATCGGTGCTAATGGAGGTTGTCGGCGAAGCAAAGGAGCGACGAGTTTGGGATGAGCAGAGAGAAGGGATTAGATCTAGAATTTTATTTATTTCTATTGTGTTCCAATTGTATTTTTTTTTTATCAAACGCAGTTGTATTTTATTTCACTGAATAGAGAAAAAGAATACATATGAGTTGGGTCCAACTTGGACAACCAAAAGAAAAAGAAAGTGGGATCTCCACAGGAATTAAAAATGTAAATATCAAATAAACTTAAAGAGAAAGATACTAAAAAAACAAAGAAATGTGGTATCTTGGAAACTCAAGGTTGATCTCAACATCAAGGCAAAAATCATTTGGAGAAGATGCGGCTTCGAAGATATGTTGGCGCACTGGGAGACAGTCGTGGATATTTTTTCTTCGTAGACCATAGTACCCATAAGATTATATAGAAACCACAAGATCTCAATTTAAATTCCACCATTCGAGATTGATGGTTGGTTTCACAGATAGAACCATTCTTGGGAGAGTAGGGTATACAAATCCTTTCAATTATGGAAGGTCAGGGGTCTCTCTAAACCCTAACAATTCCTGCAAAATACTCTTATGTCATTTTGAACACCAACCGAAGGTTGGTGCCCTCCACCTCAGTAATTATCTTGAAATCAGCCTCCATTGTCCAAGATGCAACAGATTAATCGGCAAAGAGTCTTCTAATAAATCTATTCAACACAAATCTTCACTTCTTCTCTAATATCTTCTGAGTACTCCAAATGAACAAGAGAAAATTCTAACAAAATACCAGAAAAATCCTATTAGGGTACAAGGAAAACCCTAATAGAGCACAAGAGAAAACTCTAACAGAACACTAGAGCACAAGAAAAAACTCTAATAGGGTACAAAAAAAAATCCTAATAGAACACAAGAGAAAACTCTAGCAGAGCACTAGAGAAAAAAAAAATCCTAATAGAGCAAAACAGAAAACTCTGACTTTTTTCATCTGCTATATCCTTAGTTCCAATTGTATTTGCCCCTGAACTTTCTCAATAAATTACAGTTACTTATAATTACATTGCGTAATCATACATATAAATTATTTGCATATATAAAAATAAAAAATATCATGTAAACTATCTATTTGTTATGATTTGCTAAGTTCAGAAATAGAATGTTGACCGATATTATTTATAAAATTATTAATCACCAATAGTATCTTTAATATATAAAAGAATTTATTAGAAGACTTTAATATTATGTTTACAATCATATTTATTTTTATAGTTTTAAAATAAAATTTAATTTTGACACATTAATAATTTAAATATTTTTATATTGTCATTCAATTTAATTTATGGATTTTGATGATTTTATTAATAGCGATGAGTTTAGAAATTATTTACTTTTAGTAATAGTATAACAATACATGATTAATCACAAAAAAATAACAATACATGATTAAATATTTGTATAAAATGTTTTAAAGTATGTAATTATACACAACTACTTATTTTTAGTATATATGTAGAATTTTAAAAAAGTTATTATGACTCCAACAAAGTTTTAATTGTTAACCATGTTACAATATATATAACTTAATTTGATTATGCTTTGATGAATGATAAACATTGAAGTTGAGGATAAGCGTTAAAAACAAACAAACGACGACAAAAAAATGAAATCCACAACATTAAAGACGGTTTAGTGTTTTAGGACTTAGGTATTAATCTTATCAATAATTAAATTATTATCTCTCTCTCACTTACACTTAGAGACTACTTTTAATAAACGCTTTACAAAGTGTTTTTTTGTTTTATAACAGACCAATAATCTTTAGGCTAGCCAAAAACGTTGAGAAACTTGTTTTCAAAGATACAAATCCTTAGGGATTGATTATAACAAGTTTAGAATCAATTTTTTGAGGAATAAACATTTTTGGGCCATTTTTTTGCCATAAGTATCGATACCCACCTTGGAGTATCGATACTCAAGTAAAAACGTAGGGTATATCGATACTCATAGGGTGAGTATCGATGCTCAGAGCTAAAAATTCAAATTCTGGCTCAACAGACACATGAGTATCGATATCCATAGGTGAGTATCGATACCCTAGTGCTAAAAATGCCCATAACGGCTAGTTTTAACAAAATGGCTCCATCCCGTTTATTTTCCAACGTCCCTAAGCCTTAGAAATGCTATAAATAGATGGTTTGACACCTTATTTCATATATAACATCAATTATAAGTATTCTTGTGCTTATTATGCTTCATTTTTCACATAATTTCAAAGTGATTTTTGCACATATTTGAGAGATAACCAAAGTTTGGTTCATAGAGCTTCAATTGTATTCATCTACTCTTTCTAGAGAGTTTTCATTCTTTCTGCAATTCCTTTTGTTAAAAAGAATTGTGTATCTTATTTGTTTGACTGACTTGGAATGTGATTCTTCAAGGGTGTGAGACTTGATAAACACTATAGTCGGTGAGAATACCAAGATAAACACTCAAGGGAAAATCTTGAAGTTGGGATATTTTGAGTTAAATGGGTTAGTCGTTGGTGATCAAGATACCGTGACTCCGTGAAGTGTTCGATTCAAGTGCTCGTTGTTGTAAAGGTTTATCAAGCACCTTGAAATTTGATGGTTTAGTGGAACTTCTCAATTGCGATTGAGAAAGAATGAACGTAGGTAAGGATTGTGCCGAACCATTATATATCATTGTATATTATCTCTCTCAACTCAAACTCCTTCATATTCTTGTTATTTATATTTATACAAGTGTTTTGGAAAGTACAAGCTCCTTGTAAATATTTAAGAATTGGCTTAAGTCCTTAAAAAAATATTAGTACAAGTCATTTGAATTGTTTAATTATAAATATATTTAAGTTTCCACAAAAATCTTATTGTTGTATAGATACTCAATGCGCACCATCTATTGAGTATCCGTGTTTATTGACTAACATTAATTAATTATTTTTCATTAGATAATAAACTCTTTTATAAAAATTAAATTCTATAAAAGTTAAAAGTGATGTCATCTTTCATTTAATTAGATGACTGATTTTTATTAATACTGCAACAAAATTGAGATAGTAATGACTACTTAGGTTAATAAATAAAACCTAATCCTAATTTTTTTAAAAAAAAACATAATCGTATTGAATAAAGCACAGGGAAAATCAAAGCGTACTTCAAAAGATGTATTCTAAATGTATAGACCTATCTCAAAGCCAACAACAACAATTTCAAAGAATAAGGTAATTAAGAAATTTACGTCTTTTGTACATCCAGAATATAGATCATTTGTTTCCAACAAAAAAATCTCATGAATCTGATAATTTCATTTTTAATTGGCAGGATCTCAAATAAGAGGCTAGCAAATAGCATACATGAAATTGATAACAAAGATTAGTATACTAAAGAATCAAATTTTCAAAGAGAGAAATTTAGAGAGTATTCATGATGGAATATTTCATAGTGAATTTTTTATTATGAACTTAGTCTCATTTTCGTTTACAAGCACAACGAGAGCCTCTATATATAGAGATTTCTTTCAAACAGAAAATCTAAACAAGCGAATGCAAACTATATAAGTGGCAGATAAGAATAAGAATCTTATCATATATATTATTGGAAACAGAGAGTTGATGCGGGGGCGCGGCTCCGCGATGCCGCGATACGGAATCGGAACTCGTTGTAGAAAGGTTTCGAACCGGGCTTCACGGATGCTATGCCTGATCAAATTTAGTTGAGATGTGTCACAAGGTGCAACCAGTTAAAATATACTGAGTATGAGACTCGGATCGTTCTCCCTAGAAAGTAACAACAGAGGTTCGCCTTTGGTTAAGAAAATGTTTGGTGGTTGCAAATGTTGTTTGAGAGCAGTGCCCAAAGTAACAGAGTAAAAACAACAGTAAATTAAGGAGTGTCCGGCCATGTGTTGAAATACCGTGCGTCCCTATGATCACTACCGATCCCAAATTGGATGGACTGTCACATTAAAGGAAACTAACCACCACTGTCTAATGGTCGGGTGGCAGAGTTAACATCTATCCGAATGTCCTAGGCATACACAACAGCAGGAACCTATGTCTTGCAACAGACTCGAATAAATTCACATCGGAATAAATTCACCAGGGCGTAAATACACCAAATGAGTCTATATCGATGAGGTCCTCCCGCCATTGGCAGGGGCGTAGCGTTAACGGCATTGGAATTAACTCCGTTCCTTCCATCCGTTGCCCTTAGGAATCGGCAACCAAGGTCATTCGCACATTTCAACCCATAGCTGAGACACAAGGTCAATACTCGCTACTAGAAATCATCATTGCGGAAATGAAACGGGCAGCATAACAGTAAGACATTATGACGAGAAAATAAACGAACAGAATAACGGCAGTAATATTGAATAATTCGAAGTTAAAGCGGACAGAGTAACAGAATACAAAATAAACAATAAAGCAGTAAAATGTTTGGCTGGTGAAATGGACAAAAACTAGAGGAATCCTAAACTAAACTAGAGAAATGGTGTGTGGGCTCTCCTCAAAATGGTGATGGTCTCCTCTATTTATAGAATTTTCCAGCCTCTAGTGCGTACGCATTGGAGTCTTAGGTGCGTACGCACTAGCTACGTTCTCGAACTTGGGCGTGCCGCCCAAGGCTAGTAGGTGCGTACGCATAGGTCCTTGGGTGTGTACTCACAGGCTGCAGAATTGGCCTTCTAGGTTTTCTTTGTGATCTTCTCGTTCCTTTCGTCATTTTTAGCCACTTCCGCTCCGGACTTTGCCTATCAAAGCCTGTAACACTTGAACGAACATATCAAGGCATCATGTGGAACGAAAAACGGATGAAAATACAGTAAAATTGGCTAAAATAGCAATTAATTACAGTTATAGCCCTAGGGAACGATTATTCGCAACCAAGCCTATTTTGCTAATATTTAAGTGGTAAGAGCTCAATATTTAGTCGATTTATAATATGAAATTACCCATCAAAATGGGGTTTATCAAGAGTAAAAAAGGATAAGGTTCCCTTCTTAAAGCTACTTTAGAAAATAAAACGAGCTTAGTGATATGCTCATGATTAGTGATGATATCAGACTGTATTCCTCATCATAGAATGGAGAGTGGAAAATGACATTTGGTTCTTCTGATTTTCCCTTCTATGTTTATCATCAATGCCTGCATCAACGTGGTATGGACTTGCTGGAACGACACAAACTCTTCTCTTCCTCCTAGTTCATCATTGAGTAGAAAAAGAATTCACCTAATCTGTTTGTAATTCATGAAGTGAGAGTATCAAGCTAAAATTCTTTAAGTGTCTTCGATGGTTGTGAAGAGGAGCTTGCCTCTTCTTGAGAGATGGAGAGACCTTCAATATAACAAGGGAAACTAATAATAAAAGCCTGGCCTTTTCTCTCCAATTTATCCCAAACAAAATTTTTGATATCCAGTTCAAATCGTTTCTTAAAAAATTTAGCTATGATTTATATATATATATATTTTTTTTGTGTCTAAAAAGAGGTTTGAACACAAAACCTTTACAATGGGAAAGAGAATAATGCCATATCAGCAGAACTGCTCATTGGCAGCTATGATTTATATATGAACAATTCAAATACCGATGCTAAAACTTCTATTTTCTCAACCAAAATAAAATCAAGAACATGTTGCACATTGCATTTATAACCAAAAGAATAGATTGTATATTTGGTTACATATTGACAGTTAGGATTGTCTCATCCTCGACTTGTCGCATTTCTATTTTATCTAAAGGAAAAAGCAAAAAATATTTGACATGGATTTCCTAACACGAACATGTCGATAGAGTGAAAGTGAAAAATCAAATCATACTTGAATCAACAACTTCCATTGTAAGTGGAACAACTGATCCAATGGTGATCAATTCTTCACTTTCTCACTTCAATATGCTCAACTTGAAGTAGCCATAACCCCCTTTCAATATGGTGGCATAATCCCTTTACAACAACCCCAAGAAAAAAAAAAAAAATAGATTAGATTATTATATATATTAACAGAGAGAATTACATAACCTTTCACCATTTGCCCCATTTTCCTATCTATTTAGTAATCTTCAAGTCATCCCACCTGATCTCCTGAGCACATTCCCCACAAACTGTACAGCCACCTTGTTTTATTCTCTGACTTCTGAGTGTGAGCATGTGTGCAAGGTTTGTGCACTTTCTCATGTTGAAACGGTTCCTTATCCTACTATTTGACACCATGCTAAGGGGGTCTTTCACTTGTTGTGGTTTTGAAGTTGCAGCCACCTCTGCCTTTTGATCAGGCATGAGGTCACAAACTGGTACCCTCCCCACTTCTTCCCATTCAAGTGATTTCTTGTACACCTCCCAAGCCATGTCTTTCTCCTCTTTTGATAGCTTCTCCTCTTCATTTTCTTGTAATAGGGTTTCATGTTCATGATAATTGGCAATCCAACTGGTATCAAAATATTAGGTCAGATACATTATGGTCACTTATCCTGGGAAGGGGGAAAGAACAAAGAAAAAAACTGGGAGAAACTGAGTAGAAGAATCCGTATTTTAGAGAACTGAGTCTACTACAAAACCTTACTTTGAAAAACATATTGTATCCAACTGCTACTAGCATGCTATTATCTAGCCACTCAAGCTTGAACAATTTGGTTCAACTGATGTCTTAAACATACTAAAGACCACAGCACTTAGTGATACGTCCTAATAGAACTTCTTTTGCCACTCTTAGGCTCTTATGCACCATTTGAGGGAGCAAAAAGTTGCTCCATTTCAAGAATGCAACAAAGGTTGCATACATTGGTATAAGAGATGATGTTTAAAGAAAAACTATTACCAAAAGATGAAATCAAGACCTTTCTATTGGAGTTTGATCAATTTGGCTTACACACTGATTCACAATCAGGAACTATTTTCTCTATCAAATGAGTTCACAGCACAAACATTTGGGACTCTTTTCCATTAAGTTGTACAAGTGTAAGTGACTTATGGATAGTAGTTTGTCAGTTATATTAAATTCGTTGATATTGTAGTCAATAAATACACAGGGAAAAAAAAAAGTACGAGATTTCAATTTTGTTCGAGGACTCATTACTAGTCAAGACCAAGGGTTAACAAGGGTAAAGTATGTGATCATAACCTAGCTACAATGATAACTTAAATGCAAAGACAGCTTAGTCATGGAAAAGACTTATTGAAACTACTACTTTTAAGTTATGAAAACGTACCGGGGTTGATGATTTTTAAGCAAGTTTTCCATTAGCTTATCTGAAATGCTACTTCCATTTGAATGTGGTGTTGTATGTTTAACGGTATAACTACTGTTGCCATTTTCTTGATTAAGTTCAGCCAAAGTCTCAGGGTTCTCATCATCACCAAACTCAAACAGATGTAACATCTCTTCTTTAGATATAGTCCTATGCACCTGTTGCCTATCAACCACTCTAGCGGCAAGCCCCTCCTTTGTTACCTATAAAACCATTTCCATATGTCATAAATATTGAAAAGAGCAACAGGAGCATATGATGTTGTGCTTATTACCTGGCGCTTATATATTTTCTCTTCCATGGTGCCATGAGCCAGCAATCGGTATGCAAATACAGGTTTTGTTTGACCATACCTGCAAGTGTGAAAATGATACTTTGACTTCAATCACATTCAAGCAAATTGTAAACAAATAAATTTTAAGTGACTGAATAAATAGTGAGCAGCAACTTTAAATTTTTAAAATGTCTTTCCAGAGTGACATTGACAGAAACTATTTTAGACCAAGAATATTGTGCAGCAACAATGCTAGGTAACCAACAAAAATTCAGCCAACAACTTAAATTGGATGTTCTATTTCTTTAGGTTTCGGATGTTCTGTTTTTATTGTTAGTTCTTTAGGTTTCGGATGTTCTATTTCTAAAACAGTTATGGATGCTCCACTGGCTTTCATTATGGACGTCCTATAAACAGTAGTTACGGATGTTCTATTTTTATTAGTTTATTTGTTGGTTAGAAAAATATTGGTTACCTATACTTTTCCATTGTCCAGCATCAACAATTGGGAAAGAGCCCTATGTGACACAGTGCTTTTTGTTGCATTTGTCACCAAAATAAAACTGTTAAACATTCAACACCACATCCAATTTGAAAGTTGCTTTACCCACATTACTTTATAGCTAACATATTATATCCAGAAGAACACTCATTGAGGACAGATCAACAAGAGCTTACCTCCAAGCTCGATAGATGGCCTGCAGATCATATGTTGGATTCCAGGAACCATCAATTATAACAACACGGTTAGCAGAATGAAGGTTAATACCCAAAGAGCCTGCTCTGGTTGAAATCAGAGTGCATTTTACCCTCCTATTTGAGGGTTCATTAAATTTCTCCACAATCCTCTGCCTCTCAGAGCTCTCTGTCCTTCCATCCAGCCTGGAGGTTAAATCATAGGGAAATAATGAATTAAGGACAGAAAATTAATAATAGGAACCATCTAAATTTCATGTACACCTTGAACATTAAGTTCCAACAGAGGAACACCATATATGCAGATTGAGATGAAACCAATGGAAAAGCAAAGAAAACAGTAGGAAAAAGAAAAGAGTACAAATGTAAGAATTAAATATATTAAATGACTAGATGAAACAAGAACTTTATTTGCAAATAACATGATCTAGGATAACAAAAAGAAAAACACAATACAAGGACATTTAAATCAAATAGCTATTCCATATATCTTACTTTTGGCTAGAAAGATAATTGATAAGCCTCTCAACCTTTAGATTTTTGGCATAAACTGATCACTGATGAAATTTATGCGGTTCATCCATCACATAACTATATCACAATATGACAATTGAAAAGTTTCATACATACGGTTCTATTAGAATACTTTATGAAATATGGAACATGTCTCTTTTAAAGACATCTACTACTACCATATTTTGCAAGACTATAATGAACAAACTAATCATGCTGATAACACATTAGTGTGTTAATAATCTAGAAGCAACCAAAACAGAGGCCACCCCAGAATTTTAAAACAATAATGCCTGCAAACTAAAGCATTTCAGCAATTTCAAGCAATTAGGTGTGCTTGACATTGCTCCTTGTCTTCTAACCCTGATAAAAGGTTTTGGTCACTTGATACATCTGGTATGTATAGTTGTAAATCCTAATTCCAGTTTCTAACTCACTTCTTAATCACAGCATCTTTCCACCTTGATAAACCCATCTACAAGTGCAGAGTTCCCTCTAAAGACAGATCCTTTATTTGGACAGATGTGCCTTACAATGATTAATCTCCTGAGTCCTGATGTGTGTTTTTGTATCAGAAACAGTTTGACATATGTTTCTCCACTGTTCTATGGCTGAATCTTTGTGGAATACTTTGTTTGTTGTCTACAGTGAATATTGGGTGTGCCTTGCACCGACTAGGTTCATGGGTTTTGGCAGCAGAAAGAGGCAAAATCCTTGTGGCACTGTGCAGTATACAACTATACATGATTATCTAGAGTAATTGGCTAGAGCGCAATATATGCAGCTTTAACAATAGATTTTCAATCTTCAGATAAACAAGTTTTTTTTTTTTTTTTTTGGGGGGGGGGGGGGGGGGGGGGGTG
>JASCZI010090728.1:2330-19487 GCA_036250425.1 Stylosanthes scabra
AAATTATTGTACAAAATGTATATAAAATATATAGATATAATATTTGAAAATTATACGTGTAAAATATAATAGCAATAATACTAGGTAGGTAATCAATAAAAATTTAGTCAATATTAGTTAACAATTTAAATTGAATGTTGTATTTTTTTAGGTTTCGGATGTTCTATTTATAGATTTCGAATGTTCTATTTCTTTTGGTTGATTTAGGTTTCGGATGTTCTATTTTTTTTATTGTGGACGTTCTATAAACAATGGTTATGAATGTTATATTTTTTATTGGCTGATTTGTTGGTTAGAAAAATATTGATTACCTATATTTTCACATATAACAATTATGAGTGGAAGTGTTGCTCTAATTAAGTTTAAAAGTATAGACAACCAATAATTTTCAAACCAATAAATTAGCCAACAAAAAACAGAACATCTATAACCACTATTAATAGAACGTTAACAATGAAAGTCATAGAACATCCGAAATCTATAGAGTAACTATCAACCAACTTTAGAAACAGAACATCTGAAACTTAGAAACAGAATATTCGAAACCTAAAAAAATAAAACATCTAATTTAAAGTATTGACTGATGTTGACTGAATTTTTATTGGATACCTCTTAATTAATTAATTAATTAATCTAATCATGATATACATATATACTGCACAGTCGTATTTGCCATCAGAGACACCAGAAGGATTGAAGAGGCTAAGGGGAGAGGAGCTAGAGGTTGTGAGAGGGAATGGGCAAGGTGAACGAAAGAGCTTCGAACGTATATATGATTACGATGTGTACAACGACCTTGGAGACCCTGACAACAACATTGAACTCAAGAGACCTGTTCTTGGTGGCAAACTCAATCCATATCCACGTCGTTGCAGAACTGGAAGACCTCGCTCCGAAACAGGTCTCGTCTTTTCCTTATAGGTGGTCCATATATATCATCCATCATCAATCATCATGACTTGTTAACTATTCACAGATTTGATTGAAATGGACGCACCACTAATAATAATACTAAACGTTATTATTGCACTGTTAGTCCTAATTAAGCATGTCCTTCTTACAAGCTTGACTTTCTGCTCTTTTATTTCCTTAATTATTTCATGTCCTTTACGTGTAGTCATTATTATTAGGATTTAGCAGTTAATAACCTACGTACCTTCGGACACATCCATGTGCATATATAGTCACATAAGCTTGAATAATAGCCAATATAAAGCATCTCTTGTGAGATCGACTATTTATGTGGAGATAATAATTAACATGTGAATAGGTAATTTTTTTTTATATTTTGATTTGACGTATCTCAAATTATTTAATAATTTTTAATTATTATTTTATTAGCATGAAAACATTTTAATTATGTGAATTATTATATGTATAACTAATTAAATAATAATTTTTAGACTTTAAATAGTAAAACCCTTAATCTTAATTATACGTAAATTTAGTAATTAATATATGATGAATGTAAACCTACTCTTAATATAGAAGTTAATACATGATAAATAAAAAAATATTAGATGCTCCAAAAGTATTTAAAAGTTTTAATTTTACACTCCCGTATTATTTGAATAAAAAATTAAAATAATGAATATTTATAATAAAATTATTTTAAAATATATGATATAAGTTATTAATTGAAAAGAATAAATTATTTTGATCATGTGATTTGGAAGCACCTAATAATAACTCTGATAAATATATGATGATGACGTATGCATGTATTTGTCAGATCCGTTATCGGAGGAAAGGAGTAGCAGCGTGTATGTGCCAAAGGACGAAAGCTTCTCAGAAGTGAAACAGCTAACGTTCTCGGCGAAGACGGTGTACTCGGTGCTGCACGCGGTGGTGCCGGCAGTGCAGACGGCGATAGTTGACAGGGATCTAGGGTTCCAATTGTTCTCACACATAGATGATCTTTTCCATCAAGGGATTAACTTGCCTACTTCCAAGAACAAAGGCTTTCTCACCAACGTTTTACCCAGGCTTGTCAAGCTCATCAATGACACCCAAGACGACCTTCTCCGTTTTGAACCTCCCGCACCCATGGACAGTTAGTATTTCATACACACACCTACACACTCTTACATGAAAGGAATGTTAAATCATGATTGGATTTTTTTTTTCAATTATTTAGCTATTAACATTGAACTTTTAATAAAGTATATATTAAACTATTAATTAAGAAAACAATTTTTCGTAACCAACCAATAATTATTCAAAAATACTGATCAATAGATAGTTTTTTCTTTTATGACTTTTTGTTTTTTTTTCTAACTCTCTTTAGTCATGAATTCATTGATTACATAGCATTGTTGTAATTTAAATTATTAAAAATTAATAACTAAAAAAAAAAAAATTTTAATGACCAATAAATTTAATTCAATGTAGTCAATAAATATAATCATAATCAACATGTATTTTTATATAAATACATGATAAATTTAAAAATATAAATGCAAAATTTTGTATGACATAAATATAATTTTTATAAATCATGTGTATAAAATATAGTAATTATGAGTATGAGTATAAAAAATAATAAATATATATGTAAAATATATATAATTTGTGGGTATAAAATACTCGTGGATTACTTCGTTGATTTGAAAATAATAAATTTTGTTAGTCATATAATATGCTTTTTTTTTTTTTGGACTAGTCATATAATATGGTTGAATTTTGCTTATATTTTTAACTTGTTTGTATATGTATGCGGCACGCAGAGGACAGGTTTTTCTGGTTTAGGGACCAAGAATTTGGAAGACAAACTCTTGCAGGTCTTAACCCATGTTGTATACAACTTGTCACGGTACGCCATCTACCTTCATCATCATTATTATCTATTCTTATTCTTATTATATATATTCCTCTTTAATTCATAATGCATTATTAATTGGGGGGAAATAATGTATATGCATATATAGGAATGGCCATTGAAGAGCAAACTAGACCCCAAAGTATACGGCCCTGCAGAATCAGCAATTACCAAAGAGCTAGTTGAAAAAGAAATCCGAGGATTCTGCACAGTGGAAGAGGCAATTCAAGCCAAGAAACTTTTCATATTGGACTACCACGACTTACTATTACCAGTGGTTGAACAAGTAAGAGAGCTTGAAGGAACAACACTGTATGGATCTAGGGCACTCTTCTTCCTTACACCAGATGGCACACTTCGCCCACTTGCTATTGAGCTTGTTCGCCCTCCAATCAATGGAAAGCCTCAGTGGAAGCAAGTCTATACTCCCACCTGGCACTCTACCGGGGTTTGGCTTTGGAGGCTCGCCAAGGCTCATCTTCTTGCTCATGATTCCGGTTACCACCAACTTGTTAGCCACTGGCTAAGAACTCATTGTTGCACAGAGCCTTATATAATCGCAACCAATCGCCAATTAAGCTCCATGCATCCCATCTATAGGCTCTTAAGTCCGCATTTCAGGTACGGAAAAAGGAAAAGTATTGGTAACCAATAAAAAATAATCAATAATCAGCTAATTAGTAGAAAAAATATAGATAATCAATAATTTTCTAACCAATAAATCAGCTAATAAAAAATACAACATCCATAACCATTGTTATAAAACATCCACAATAAAAGTCATAGAATATCCTAAATCTAAATGAACTAACAATCAGTCAATTTTGTTTTTTTTTTTAAAAAAAAAAATCTGAAATCTAAAAATATAGAAGATTCAATTTAAATTGTTAGTTGATGTTGGACTAAATTTTTATTAGTTTCCTAATATTATTGTTGAATAACTTTGAATTATAATTACCTATCGTTGCTGAGTCTTCAGGTACACAATGGAGATCAATGCGCTTGCGCGCGAAGCCCTAATCAACGCGGATGGAATCATAGAATCGAGTTTCACTCCTAAGAAATACTCAATCCTTCTAAGTTCAATTGCCTATGACCAACACTGGCAATTCGATTTGCAGGCCCTTCCCAATGATTTGATCCACAGAGGGATGGCGGTTAAAGACGATAATGCCCCTCATGGATTGAGGCTTACCATAGAGGATTATCCCTATGCCAGTGATGGACTCATCCTTTGGGATGCTCTCAAAGGATGGATCACTGAATATGTTAACCACTATTACTCCGATTCGGCTCTTGTTAAGTCCGATGAGGAACTTCAGGCGTGGTGGGATGAGATCAAGAATGTTGGACATGGTGACAAGAAAGATGAGCCTTGGTGGCCGGTTCTGAACACCAAAGAGGATCTTGTTCAGATTCTCACCACCATTGTTTGGATAGCTTCTGGCCACCATGCTGCTGTCAACTTCGGCCAATATGATTATGCAGGTATGTAGAAAAGTTTCCAAGTTTAAAGTGCGTTTGGTTTGCGTTTTCATTTTTTGTTTTCATTTCAGTGTTTTCTGTTTTTTAAATTTTGTAAAGAAAATATTGAAAACAGTGAAAAAAATAAAATTCTATTTTCTACTATTTTCATTTTTTCCTTTATAATAAAAAAATAAAAAGCACTAAAAATGAAAATAGAAAATCAAACCTACTTTTAGAATTTATGATTTAGGGTGAGTTTGAAACGTTTTTATTTTCTGTTTTCTTAATTTTTTGAAAGAAAAATAAAAAATAGTAAAAATAATAATTTTTTTTTATTTTTTTCATAAAATTCAAAAAATACTGAAAATAAAAATAAAAAATAAAAACAAAAATCAAACTCAT
Source organism: Stylosanthes scabra (assembly GCA_036250425.1). NCBI lineage: Eukaryota > Viridiplantae > Streptophyta > Magnoliopsida > Fabales > Fabaceae > Stylosanthes > Stylosanthes scabra. The sequence goes on from JASCZI010090728.1 coordinate 7,018, forward strand.
CCTTAGATTTGGGTTTTATTTTCTCTTTGTGATTTTGCTAAGAGAAAAATAAATAAATTAAAAACGCTGAAAATAAGAAAATGATAATATAAATTAATAACAAAGATTTACTGTATCAACAGGATATTTCCCAAACAGACCCACAATTGCAAGGGAGAAGATGCCAACAGAGGATCCAACAGAACAAGAATGGGAACTGTTCATGGAGAAGCCAGAGATGGTATTGTTAAGGTGCTTCCCATCACAGATCCAAGCAACAACAGTTATGGCAGTGTTAGACATATTGTCAAGCCACTCGCCAGAGGAAGAGTATTTGGGTCAAACCATAGAGCCATCCTGGGAAGAGGACCCAATTGTAAAAGGAGCGTTTGAGAAGTTCAAAGGGAAGTTGTTGGAGCTTGAAGGAGAGATTGATAAGAGGAATGCTGATAGACAGAACAAGAATAGACATGGTGCTGGAATGATGCCATATCAGCTTCTGAAACCTGTTTCGGAGCCTGGTGTTACTGGTAAAGGAGTTCCATATAGTATCTCTATTTGAAGAGAGAGGGGTTGAAAATTCTCTTTATTAATTTGTTAACAATAATAATGCAGCATGATGAGGAGTAGTAACATGCTTGTTTAGAAGCTAGCTATTTCTACTATGTATCTCTCTGTTAACAAATGCAACATGATGAGTAGTAACATGTTTGTGTAGCATATATCAAGCAGAAATAAGTACCTTCATGATTATTGCTCTTTTATCTTCCTGTGCCCCAACTCTCTTCTCTCAAATCTTCATCTCCCCCAACCGGCAGCCCGCAGCACCTAAGAGGGCTGCTGCCGCTTAGCCCCTAGGCAGCGCCACCTTCAAGTCTCAACCTTTTCTTTTTCTTCTTTCCTTTTCCTCCTCCCACTTTCATTTCTTCTTCCTTTTTATCCTTTATCTCTTTTCACTTTTTCACATCCTGTCCTTCCTCTCTATGCTCTTTTTGCATTTCGTGTTTATATGTGATGTTTTTTTTTCATTTTGATAATGTATTTAATCTTTCTCTATTTGTTAGGAAAATGAAATTTCAGATCTAAAGAGATCTAAATTCTATGGACATAATATTATTTAGATTTCTCAATTCTGAATTTTTTTATTTTTATATGGAAAAAAATATATTTTAATATGTTGCAGCAAGTATATATTTATCAAGAAATAAGAAAAATTTAAATGTATTATATTTTATTAGTTAAAATTCTCAATAATAAAAAATTGTATTTTTTTAGATTATAATTTAACACTTATGATATTTATTTTCTTTTTTTCAATATAAAATTGTTGATTTATTTATAAGTGTCGTTTGACTTTATTTAAATGATATATTTTCTTAAAAAAAAAATGTATACGAGTCTCCCTTCTTCTTTTCTTATTTATTATTATTTTTTTATACATGCCACACAAAAATCTCTGTTATCTTCTATGTCATATTAATATGTATGTGATGAGCACTCACTTGATTTGTAGCACCATATCTGATATTTTTCTTATATATACTAATTATCTAGTAAAGTTATAATACATACAACAATTAAAAATTATATTAATTTGGCTCAAATATAGAAAATATTTATTTATATGATAGTGTGTATACATACGCCTTATCCTTGTTAACCCAATTAAATATCATATATACTATAAAAATTAAATTTATTAATGAAAAGAGATAAATAATAGTAATATAGACAATATTACTATAAATAAATATTTTCTATATTTGAGCTAATATAATATATATAATTTTTTTAAAATTCGTGTATGTATTATAACCTCATGATTTACAATGTGTTATTTTAGAAAAATAATTTTATTTAATATATACGAAATTTTTAAAGTTTTGTAAGGGAAAAAAAGAGAGGTGGAATTTGTCTAACTATATTTTTTTGGGTGACTATTTGTCTAACTATATGTATATTATGCATGCCATGATTTTTTAGATTTATGAGAAGATTATCTTTATTGGTTTACTCTTAGTTTGTTTGGTTTTTATTAAAATTGAGATAGGGTATATCTAACTCATTAATCCTAATAAAAATTAACTCAAAGAAATAAGAGAGATTTCATATTTATAATTTATAAATTATTTAAAGATTATGTATTTTTTTTAAAAAAATGTAAGACTTTCAACACATATTTTTTACACCTAAAAAATCATTTGGAGTATGAAAATTAATAAGTGGGTGACTTAACCGTCAATAATATTGAATCGAATAGGCTGTAATGATTTTTTTTTCCTTTGTTATATTAAGGAGATATAATTTAGTTTTAGTTTTGGTTTACGGTTTACTGTTTATGATATTTATGTTTTCCATATCAATACATGTGAAAAATATGAAATTTTTTTCTCTTAATAATATCAATAAAAAAGGTTATTCACTTAAATTTCAGAAAAATATACCCACCAATGGGCAACAATAATTCTATATGGACAGAATTCAAAGCCACACTACATCATCATATAATGCCTATCAGATCACCTGGAAAAGACGGAAAATAATTAAAATTGAATAAAATAAAATAATAAGAAGAGTTTCCCACCTTCATTCAATTCTACAACGTTATCGCAAATATTCTGGACCGTAGAACATAAAAACTCATCAGAGAAAAAAAATGATAAAGCCTCCTCTTCTTTTGCATCAATCATCAAAACAACAAACCAACTACCATACCCTCTTCTCCCTTCATAGGCCATACTTCCATGGAGGCCGCGGCGGCAGCGGTACCAACAAAATGGGAAGTTCATCAACTTTTGCATCACTATGGCCGGCTCATTCGGAGAAGACGAGGCAAAAACTTAAGCGCCTCGTCCTCCCCCCTCGCCGTGCCAAAGCTAGCCCTATTTCTTCAGCTATTGCAAAAGACATAGATGATGATCATGTTATTTATGAGACCAAAGAAAAGAATAAGAACATTGGTGGAATGGTGAAGGTTAAAGCGGTGGTTATGGTGAAGTTAACTAAGGCTGGCTTTTTTTCAAGCCTCAGTTTGGACCGTAAAATTGATGAGTTAACTGATTTGCTTGGTAAATCTGTCTTGTTGGAGCTTGTTAGCTCCCACCTTCTTGATTCTGGTAAGTAGCTAGATATATATACTTATGTGGTTTTTTTATTATTAATTATAAATTTTGTTGTTTGATTTATTGCTATTGATGTATTATTGTGTTATATATATATTGTTTAGGGTTTCTTAATTAGGTTTAGGTTATATTGTTGGGTTACAAAATAACATAATTAAATGTTCTCATGTACGTCGTTACGTAGTGTTATGTTGAACAGCAAGAGTGGAAAATAGTCACACACATCGGGAAAAGAAAATAAGAAATAAAGAGTTTATAAGATAAAGAAAAAAAACTCATAAATTTGACGTTTAGGTAATTTTTTAGTTGAATACGGTGTTAAGAGCTCTACATACACATAGTAATTAAAACTCTTTGCAGCAAATCCACTAAAAGTGTGGTTAAAAGGAAGGTGGTTCATAACTAATTGTCAAATTAAAGCGTTAATCCTCATTAGTGAATATTCCATATTTGTTGAGTTAAACTTTCTGTTTTGCATAAGTGTCCTGTGTATGTCCCCAGTGAATTTACTTTTCTTTAGATATTGTATAATTTTTGGAAGGTGACTACTTCCACTCATTAGTTAGATTGAATTCAATTACTTCCTTATAATAATAGCCAGGTTTAAACAAAATAATAAAAAATTTATTAATTTTTCAGTATAATATATTAGGCATTTTCTTTCTTTTTCTTTTTCTTTAATTTTTCATTATTCTTTAACGATATAATACTTCTGAATTATATAAAACAAGGCAGTTAAGAAAATCCAATATTAATAATAATCAATATTTATTACTTATTTACATATCCAGATAAATTTGAACTGGCCAACTTACATTGAGATAGCCCCTTACTGTTACTGTTGCCGTACATTGAGATAGCCCTTTACTGTTGCAAACCACAACTAATTAACCAATATGCATGCACATACACCTATTTTATCAACTAAATCTCCGGTGAGTCTTAGTTCCTCGCTCTCACTTGATGCGTACGTGTAAGGCATAATCCTCAACTTCCAAAATTTGAAAGAGAATTCTATAATGAAGTAGTGTTTGCATACATAGTATGAAAAATGTGAGTAGTTTTATTTTAAAAATTAACAAAAAAATAAAATAGAATCTTTCACATGATGAATCTCAACCACTCATCAAAGGAAATCTTCTTCTCTTCACCATTCTCCCTCTTCATCATAGCATGCATCAAATTTGAAAACACACGAAGTTTTTTTGCAACTCCTCCTCATCTTCTTCCTCTTTTTTCTTCCTACTACTGCATTGCAATCGTTGTTGCCACCGCTGCCGTCGTTGTCGTCGCTACCGCCGCCATCGTCGTCATCTTCTCTTTCTTCTTCTTCCATTTTCTCTTTTTCCTCCTCCTCCACTGTTATGTTGTTATTGTCGTTGTTAGTGTTGTTGTTGTCGTTGATGACTTCTTTTTTTTCTTCAATTTCCTGAAACTAAACCAAATTTTGAAAAAACGAAGTGTATTTTCATTAAAAAACAGAACTCTTCTTCCTCTTCCATTTTTTCCTCTTCCTCCTCCACTGTTACATTGTTGTTGTCGTTGTCATTGTTGTTGTTACTACTGTTGTTGTCGTCGTCATTGATGATTTTCTTTTTTTTGTTCTACTTCCTGAAACTGAATCGGATTTTCAAGAAAAGTTGAAGCAGATTTTTATGAAAAAGTGAATTGGATTTCAAAACAAAAACAAAGTGAATTTTCATTAAAAAAAACAAAATCAAATTTTCAAATCACAAGCACGCCTAAACGACCAAAAACAATAAATTTTTATAAAAAATAGGATTGGATTTTAATTTCATAAAAAAACATAACATGCGCCCATCTTCTTTTTCGTCATCACCATCATCATCATCACAATAATTTTTCACCACTCATTTTGTACGAATAATTGAATTTGTCTTATATGCACAACAACAGAGATAGAAGAGTTTTTTAACACACAAATTATTCTTGTAATTTCGCTATCCTATTGTATTTTGTCCTTACACCATATCTCAATTCCCATGAACAAAACCGTTGCGTGTAGGTATATATGTCACGTGCTTGCATGGGGGGCTCATCTATATAATGGACCACCCTAATTAATTAATTAAATAATGTGAAAGTTGGCATGTACATGTTGTTTACTGTTCAATGCATGGTCCTAATAAAATATTTTAAAAATGCTATATATGTGGAAAGGGTGATGCTATTTGCTTCCTTCCAAAATGAAATAACTAATAAGACACTCCTGTTATAATCTGTAAAATGAAAATCCCCAACAGTACCTTATTAATTTCATATGGCCAGCTGGTTAGTTAGGGACCTGTTCATGATTGTGAGTCCATTATTATGATCATGATTGACGTAACTAAACATATAGACTTTAATTATTTTCAAAAAGAAATTAATCTTTTATATATACATATTAAATTTAAAATTTAATTTTGATAGATTATTAGTGCGAAAAAATTTTGCACATAGTCCAATCAGATGTTATCACATCATTAAAAATAATTAATTTTTAAATTCACTACTTCTAAAATTATATAAATGCATGAATCTAATTGGATGACTTTGTAAAATTTTTTATTGGTACATCAAAATTAAACTCTTAAATTTAACAATAATAAATATATAAGTGAAATTCATACTCAATCAGATATTTGTAAGATTAAATAATGTAATGTTGATTAACTTAGTTATATTACTAAGTAGTTATATGTATTGCGGATTTAGAGGGTGGAATAATAGAGAAGGAGACGATTAAAGCATACGCACACAAAGAAGGGGGAGATGAGAGGTCAGTTAAGTATGCAACCGATTTTGAAGTACCAAATGATTTTGGAGAGATTGGTGCAGTTCTTGTTGAGAATGAGCATCACACTGAAATGTTCCTTGAAACCATCACCCTCCATGGCTTCCCTGAGGGTCCTATTCATTTTGACTGTGCTTCATGGGTTCATTCTAAGTTCGATGATCCTACCAAAAGAATATTCTTCACCAACAAGGTAACTGTATATATAAATATGAGAAATTAAATGGCAAGTAGCTATCAGAATTTATATTTTTTTTGTGATTATTTAATTATTAATATATATTAAAAAATATTAATTAAAGTATGATATTAAAATATTAACTAATAGATATTGAGAGTTGATAAATAAAAATAATAGCAAAAATAATTAAAATTAATGATCATCATCTAATATTTTTCTATAAATATCTGCGTTAATAAATTTTATGCTCTAATAAATATTAGATAGTTATTCAATTGTATTTATTTTTTTTAGATGAATATTTATGCGTTCATTGTAAAAAAAAAATATTATTTTTGGTGATATAAATAATTAGATACATCATGTATAAAAAATTTTTTGCACTTTACGAGGCCACAAAATTAAATTCTAAATATTTATATAATAATAGAGAGAAGGCTAAATTTTTCTGTATGGGTAAAAATGAGCAACTTTCACTTTTTCTTTGAATAAAATTAGATAATAATATCTCTATTTTATTGGTAATTATGTAATGATTCTAAAATATTTTCCCTCTCTTAATAATTACTAACTTCACAAATTATTTTTCAAATGTCAATTAATTTTATAAGTAGATATACTGATGCACTTCAGAAGAAATAAAAAGTAGAGCTTTCTTAAATTATAAATTATAAATATAAAGTGTAGATATAATTAATAAAATATAATCATTTGAGAATTAAAATTTGTTTAATCGATAAAAATTTTAGCACTCCTTACTTAAACGTTATATAAAGAAAAGATGTGGTTATTATAATTTTTTTAATGGAAAAAATTTAATAATCATAAATTTTTAGCCATAAAAAGTTATAATTTTTTATTTTAACTTTTGTTTTTATTTATCATGTTGAATTAAATGCATAATATTAAATATTATAATATAAAATTATAAATAATATATTTATAATAATTTTAAATTATGATGATGAGCTACCTATAGTAGACGCTCTTCTCCATGGTCATATACAGCGGTTACTTAGTCACGAAAAAAAATATACAGCGGTTACTTATTAAAAGCCCCCAAGAATATGAGTAAATTTTGAGCACACATGTGGTTATTATTATAGTGTTACTTACCATCGGAAACACCGAGTGGGTTAAGAAGATTAAGAGCAGAAGAATTGAGTAATCTGAGAGGGAATGGAGAAGGAACACGAAAATGCTTCGAAAGAGTTTACGATTACGACATATACAACGACATTGGAGATCCAGACAAAAGCCTTGATCTTCAAAGACCTCCCTTAGGCGGCAAAGAACGACCTTATCCCCGCCGTTGCCGAACTGGTCGTCCCCGAAGCGAAGCAGGTACGTAACTCTAAATCCAAAACCCTAAATCCTAAATCATAAAACCTCACGAATGGTGTGACTGTGACAGATCGTTGGTCTGAGAAAAGGAATGGTGGAAAATTCTACGTTCCGAGGGATGAGTGCTTCTCGGAGGTGAAGGAGTTAACGTTCTCAACAAAGACACTGCACTCTGTGCTTCTGATACTGCTACCGTCGCTGGGGAAAATCATCGTAGAGAAGGATCTTGAGTTTCCGTTCTTCCATGAGATCGATTCACTCTTCAGTATTGGACTTGATTTGCCTCCTCAAGCTGACGGAATTGAGGAGGGATTTCTCGGAGCCATGATGCCTAGGCTTGTCAGGAACGATTCTGGTGATCGCCGATCTATTCTTCGCTTCGAGACCCCTGAGGCAATGAACAGTGAGTTAATATTTGATTTTTTTTTTTAATTCACGTCGTTAATTTGTTATTCGAATAGAAAATCAAATGGATTAGTTGATTCGTTTATGCAACTGATTCTCACTTATTCTCACCGAAAGGATTAGTTTAATCAGATAATTTAATTTTATATTAAATAAAATATTATTTTGATGTTAATTTACACAAAAATAACAACGAAATAAATTAACATCGAAATAATATTTTATGAGTAATGCTAAGGAGCCAACATTAAGCTCTCTATAGAGAGCCTATGAATGTAATTAGGAAAATAATAGATGGTAAAAGAGGAAATAGAAAAGAAGAAAATTGACATTGGCTCCCTATGGGCTCTCTATCCCAAGACTTTTTTATCTTTTATTTAGTATAGAATAAATAAATTAACTTGGTTGAATTTTGTTAAATAAAATAGATGTACACCTAAAATTTTATTAAAATTTATTTTATCAATAACTAATTAATACAAAATAAAAAGGATCGTCTAAGATAGAAAACTAAAAAATAGATTATTTTAGGAGTAAATTTCATTAGTACCAAATATTATATTTTCTTATTTTATTTTGCAGGGGATAAATTTTTCTGGTTCAGGGATGAGGAATTTGCTAGACAGACTATTGCTGGCCTCAACCCACTTAGTATAAGTTTGGTCACGGTATATGCTTTAATCATTATTATTAGTATACAAAATATTTATTAAAAATACATTAATTAATAAATATATTTTTGTATATAAATATTAGTTGATTTTGTTGCTGAATTTTGGTAATGTGCATCCCATTTATATTATCTTTTATTTATCAGGAATGGCCTTTGAGGAGCAAACTCGACCCAGTTATATACGGTCCACAAGAATCAGCAATTACTTCTAAAATGATCAATAATGAGATAGGAGGAATGCTTAGCGTAGAAAAGGTTTGTTTAATTATTTTATTATAACAACATATAATTATCAATAGTGACATATATGAAACATTAATTTATTTAACTAATAACTTTTGGCAGGCTATTGAAGAAAAGAAGTTGTTCATTTTGGACTACCATGATATACTGTTACCATATGTCAGCAAAGTAAGGAAACAGAAGGGGAGAATACTTTATGGGTCAAGAACTTTGTTCTTTCTAACTCCAGAAGGGACACTCAGACCTCTTGCCATTGAACTTACAAAACCTCCAATGGATGGAAAAAAGCAATGGAAGCAAGTGTTCACTCCTTCTTGGCACTCAACAAGTGTTTGGCTATGGAGGATTGCCAAGGCCCATGTTCTTGCACATGACTCTGGCTATCACCAACTTATTAATCATTGGTACCCACCAATCCAATTTTTTTTTTTAAAGATCAAATCATTTCTTGAAAGATATTCTATTTTTTAAATTAGTACTTAAAAGATTTTGTTAGTCATATTAATCGTCGAAAGATACAATCGTAAGTAAAATTGATTTTTCTTTCTGTCAGAAAATGACATGTCAATAAAATGATTAAATGTTATATCTTCTATTAATTAATCATTTTATAACACATGTCATTTAGTTGATAAAATGACCAATTTAACTAAAGATTATATTTTTTAAAATTAATATGACTAACAAAATTTTTCGAAAACCAATTAAAAAAACACCATGTCTTTCACCATCAATTTGAACATTAACCAATTTTTTTATTTTTTATTTTTCTTCGGTCCATATATATTTGCATTGATCTAAATAATATATAAAGTCAAAATTAACATTTTCACTTTTGCAGGTTAAGAACACACTGTGTGACAGAGCCGTATGTTATTGCAACAAATAGACAACTGAGTGTAATGCATCCAGTATATAAATTGCTGCACCCTCATTTTCGTTACACATTAGAGATTAATGCATTGGCACGAGAAGCACTTATTAACGCTGATGGCACAATTGAGAGCACATTCGCACCAGGCAAGTATGCAATGGAGATTAGCTCTGCTGCCTATGATCATCTCTGGCGATTTGACATGGAAGCTTTACCTGAAGACCTAGTCAGAAGGTAAATTAATAGAATTAATCAACGTGTAGCACTATACATCTCTATATATTTCTTATTTTTTATTTTATTTTATTTTGATTTTTGTATTGAGGTGCATTATTTTTGTCTATACGTAACTGTTTCTCTACTATCGTATGTTGTATTAATGTGTTTACATGTTCTGTGATGTAATGGGATATATATATTGAGGTGTATAATGATACATGTAGCATTGTCGATATTAATAATTAATAATAATCAACTAACCCTTATAATTTAATATATAAATTTTATATATTGATGTTAATTAACCATTTTTATTACCAACCAATTAAGCTAACATGTTTTTAATTTGCATGTTATGGAACAGGGGAATGGCCATAAAAGATCCTTTTGCTCCACATGGCTTAACCCTAACAATTAAAGATTACCCTTATGCCAATGATGGGCTCCTTTTATGGGACATTATCAAGCTATGGGTCACTGATTATGTCAACCATTATTACCCTGATCCAAGTGCTGTGGAGCTTGATGAGGAGCTTGAAGCATGGTGGGAAGAGATAAGAACAGTTGGACATGCTGACAAAAAGGATGAACCATGGTGGCCAAATCTTAAGACCCCAAAAAACTTAATTAAAATTCTAAGCACAATAATTTGGGTAACTTCTGGTCACCATGCAGCTGTAAACTTTGGTCAATACACTTATGGAGGTTACTTTCCAAATAGGCCAACAATTGCAAGGACCAAAATGCCCACGGAAGACCCTTCAGAGGAAGAGTGGAAGGAGTTCATCAAGAAGCCTGAGAAAGCTCTTCTAAAGTGTTTCCCTTCACAGCTTCAAGCGACGAGAGTGATGGCGGTTTTGGACATTCTTTCGACGCATTCGCCGGACGAGGAGTACATCGGCGAGAAGATGGAACCTTCCTGGGGTGAAGAGCCTGTGATAAGAGATGCATTTGAAAGGTTTAAAGAAAGATTAAAGAAGCTTGAAGGATTGATTGATGAGAGGAATGAGAATACAAAGTTGAAGAACAGAAATGGAGCTGGTATTGTCCCTTATGAGCTTTTGAAGCCTTTCTCAAAGCCTGGTGTCACTGGAAAGGGGGTTCCTTGCAGTATATCCATTTAAATTTTCTAATTTAATTTATCATACTCTAATTAAGTTATTTAATTCATCGCTAGATTCTTATTATAACGTTATTAGTGTGCTTGATGACCTATTAATATTAACATATGTTAAGTTTTATGAATTTAATTTCCATGCATCGTCAGCGTAAAAGAGTTTTACACATGCATCCAATCAGGTGTTACCACATCATCAAAAGCAATTAATTTTTAAATTCACTATTTCTAAAGTCACATAAATGCATAAATCTAATTGGATGACGATGTAAAATTCTTTACAGTGCATCAAAATTAAACTCAAGTTTTATATACGTTTGTGTTTTATGTTCACATGGACATTTTATAATTTTAGGGGTTATAAGAAATAACATATTTGATGGTAATTTTAATTTTGGATATGTCTTGTACGTTTAATGAGTATGTTTTTAGATAATGCTATTTATTCATGATATCTACAGACATAAATACGACTATAAAATTTAATAATTAATTTATTATCTTATTTTTTAGCAACTATATCTAGATATATTTAAGACACCAAAAATAATTTAATATGTCTAGTTTATAATTTATAATTATAATACTTATATTTTAGAATTTTAGGGTTTTGAGCTCGAATTTAGAATTTAGTGATTTATAAAAGAATATAGTACCAAATTGTTTGGATAAAAACAATCATCATATATATAATAAGTTCTTATATAGGAATAAGAGTGGACCAGAAATAACAGAAATATATTAACAGATTCTGTTACAAGTAGTTAGGCTTTCCCTATAATGGTAGGTTTAGTTAATACACGTTTGTGAAGGTGTCTCTATATATATCTCCAAAGCTCGAACACAAATACGGATGCGGGACACAACACGCCAAATAATAAATCATATTTGACTCAAAACACATAATACGAAGTGTTTTTAAGATATCCGACACATCGACACGACATTTTATAGATATGCCCTTGCTCCATAGCTCTATATATATCCATCAGAAGAACAGAGTCAAAGATATCATGTTACCAATTAATTACTCAATACATTAATATTCTCTCCTTTTCTTCTTCAATTCATCACCTCTCATTCACACGCTCCCAATCAAGAACCTTTCAAGTTCACATTATTATTATTATTATTATAACTCTAGCAATCCCTTTTGAGGAAGTTTCCAAACCAACGAGCAGAGAGTTTTTGGTGTCTTTTCAAATTATCTTTGTAGTCGATGAACACAAGTCCAAAACGCTTGTTATAGCCATCGTTCCATTCAAAGTTATCCGAAAATGTCCATGCGAAATACCCCTTTATATTTGAACCACCCCTAATAAATAATATAATATAAATTAAATTAATTAATCATCACCATTGGATCTTAATTATTGTAAAGAAATTAATAAATTAATAGGAGCCAGTGCCACTTACTTGATTGCTTGTAAAACATGATAAAGATGGCGATAGTAGTAATCAATTCTATAAGTATCCATAAGGGCCTCTTCAAGTGTTAAAGTTGGATCATTAAACT
>JASCZI010090728.1:19497-29796 GCA_036250425.1 Stylosanthes scabra
AATCATATATATTATTTATTATTTATTCATAGGATAAAATAAAATGGATATTGGAAGAAAGAAATTAATTAAGATAATTAGTGTACCATTTTCAGTGATGTAAATTAAAGGGTTGTTATACTTTTTCGTTGTGTACAACAATAGCTTTTCAATTCCCTTTGGATAAACATATAGCCAATGTGAAGCAGCCTACATAAAAATGGGATTTAATTAATTTGTTATTCACCAACAAATTAAAATATATATGTTATATATACAAATCAATATATAATAGAGTAAATCAATAAAGAAGAATCATACATACCCTTTGTCCAATGGGTCTACCATCACGCTCAACTGACATAATTTACAAGAAAATTAATTAAATATATTTTTATTATATATATAGAAAAATACACGAAAGTGATGATATATTATATTTTATTATTATATTATTGAAAGTGTTTTAAGTATACCCGAAATATCGGTGTTATTCTATTTTTAGCCGTTAATCTTAATCATGTATACATTTTATAATTAAAATCAATTAAGATTAATAGTTAAAAATACCATAACATCAATATTTCGGGTATAGTGAAAATGTTTTCTATATTATATATTATATATTGTTAGAGTATTCTTACATAATTGATCACATTGAGGATCCGTCTCATATCTTGGAGGGATGGTTGTATTAATTGGTTTGGTTGTATGGGCAATGTAATTAGAAGTGTAGTAATTAATTCCAATGAAATCATATGAACCAATAAGTAACTTTGCTTCCTCTTTAGTGAAGTTTGGTAGCCTGTTTCCCACATAAGTCCTCATGGATTTTGGATATTTTCCTTTTGTCAGTGGTTTCATAAACCTAAAATAAAACATAATAATCTTGTTTATATTTTAATTAATTAAGAATAAAATCAATGTATATAATCATCGTTATTATTGTTACCAATTATATTGGAAATCAAGAGCTCGTTGAGCAGCTTCTTTATCTATGGTTTTGTTTGTGTACGGTATGAACCAATTAGTATTCAAGGTGATGCCTATCAACCCTTTTTGACATTCCTGCTCTCATTATTAAATTCAATGTTGCAATACAATAAATTATCATAGAAATAATGATAAATGGTGATTTCGGCAAATTTTTATTAAAATTAGACTAAATATCTAACTCAGTTGTTGGTATTTTTAAAATTGGACACTTTAGTTTTTTAGATTTCAAAATATCGATTTAAAACAAATTCAACGTTTATTTCTGTTAGACAATACAATTTTTCGCTCATAATTTATATTAGACAAAGAACAAAACAGTCCCTAAAAAAATTTTTAAAAAAAGTCTCAAAATAGTCTCTCAAAAATTATAAAAATTTTAAATCAGTGTATTTTTTAAGAGAGAGACTATATTTTCCAACTAATGTAAACGTTGAAAACTGTATTGGATATTTTAAAAACAATTAATATTGGTATACACATAAAATACACAAACACATCCTAATTAATCACTTTCTTAAGTGGAAAAGATTCATGTGTTTCAATGTGTTTATGTGTACATCTAGCAAAACCATTTTAAAATTAAAAAATTAAAGAGTTCGACTTAAAAACATCAAAGAGTGTTTAAGTATTTACTCCTAAAATTATTATTATTATTATTATTATTGTACCTGATATTTAGTTTTATAAATTTTGACAGCAGCAGCATGAGCAAGGAGTTGGTAGTGTGTAGATAAGTAACGTTCTTCCATTCTCATGCTATAACTCCATGGCTCATTTAGAGTAATCCAATGCTTCACTCTGTCTCCAAAACTTTTGAAGCAAATATCTGCATACTCTTGAAAATCCTTTCTGAAAAAAAAAAAAGACAATATAAGTCAATAATCTGTTTTAAAATATTAAAAACTACACATTTTAATTAGTGGCATAAACTTGTGTTTAATTTCATTGCTTACGTAATATTAGGGCTGCTGAAACCCCTGTACTCATCTTGCAAGGCTTGTGGAAGATCCCAATGAAAAAGGGTTACAAATGGTTTCATTCCTGAGATAATCACAACATTATTTGATTTAATTAATTAATTTGACTATACATGAATATCACAAAAATAAAATATTGATGATATAAATAATATGAGTGTGTGTATATATATATATATATATGACCATTGGCTAGTAGCTCGTTGATAAGGTTGTTGTAATATTCTATGCCTTCTTGATTTATACCCCCACTAACTTTCCCTTCTGCATTTTAGAATAGTTAAAATTAAATTAAATCAAATTAAATAGATTTAATGTAATTAGTTTATCAAATAATATATATTTTCTTACTCGGTAATATTCTTGCCCAAGAGATGGAGAATCTGTAAGCATCCGTGTTCATGTCTTTCATGATCTTAATATCCTCCTAGTAGCATAAAAAAAATTATATTATGGTGATTAATTAATTAGGCATATATCTATTTTTTTAAAGGTTTAGGATTTGAAATTTTAAAAAATTAATTGGTATTAGCCAAAAAAATTAACTCTTTAATTAAACTCACAGTTTATAAAACGTACCTTATAGCGATGATATTGATCAGTAGCTATATCTCCGGTGCTTCTATCATGTATTAGTTCTGTATTCCATTGATGAATAAATTATGTTTTGCTTTATTATTATTCATATCAATAATTCTAAATTATAAAGGACACAAAAATTATATTATAATGAATTAACATCTTTTATTTTTACCTGGATGACTATGAGTGAAGTTGTCCCATGTATTTGGTCCTTTACCATCTTCTTTCCAAGCACCCTCAACCTACACCATTCATATGGATAAAAAAATAATAATAATAAAAGAAAAGAAAAAAACCTACTTTAATAACCTTTTAATAATTTATTATTTTTATCCATATTTGTGTATATAAATTTCACAATGACTTATTATTATCTCAGCTAAATAAAGACAATAAGATAAATATATATGTATTGAAATTTAATTTTTAAACTATATCATATATATAGTTTTCCTTATTAGCTTTCTTATTAATAGTCCTTTTCATTTTCTGAATGAATATATATCTAGACATGATAAAAAAAAATGTTTAAAAAAAGCAATGATCAAACAATGGATGTTAATGAAAGTTGTGTAGTTTAGTTTAGACAAAAGACAAAACCTGATAAGAAGAAGAGGCGGTTCCGAAGATGAAACCCGCCGGAAAACTGCTTCGATTTAGCGAAGCAACGTTGAGAATCGGTGAACCGGCTATGGCGGTTATTACCGGCAAGTGAAAAACAAGAGGGAACAAACCAAGAAGGAGAAGATTTAGATTATTGTTGTGAAATGCCATAGCCATTTCACTATATTTGCTCTCTCAATTGAGAGTTATGGACAAATGAAAACGTGCACTACTACTCCTTATATTTGAGAGCCAAAAACAAAAATATGAATTTGAACAACTCAAATGATAAGATCAAAATAAATCTAGAAAAACAAAAATCTGGCAAATCTACTAAAATGAGTAAAATGCACACAGCAGTTTACGGAGTTGTAACCTCCTAAAGCTAAGTATATATTGGAATGCTATTTTTGTTAAATTTATCAATTATTCAGGTATATATGAATTTTTAAATAATTAATATCTTTCAACTTAATTTAATTTTTAAAAATTAAAATTCTACTCAAATTTGATTTTTTTTTAGAATATTCTAGGCCCGACAGGCTCAGATTAATCCCATACGTAGCAGGTAATTTAATAAAGATATATAAGCTCTTGAACGATGATAAATAGCAAAATGTAATTGCAAATTTAAGATTATTTAATAATAGAATTGATCATTCATATAAATGGCCATGTTTACCTTATTTGAAATAGAATTACCATTAATACATCAAGAAATAATAAGTCTAATATTTCTTAAGAAAATTCCTAAACCAATGGGCAGAAAGTTTTTGGTGCCTTTTCAAATTATCTTTATAATCCACAAAGTTGATTCCAAAACGCACAGTGTAGCCACTGCCCCACTCAAAATTGTCCAACAGGGACCATGCAAAATATCCTTTTACATTCACACCATCCCTACAATAATAAAAACCAATTATAAATTAAACAATAATTTGAATAAGAAATAATCAAAATATAGCTAAGAAATTAATAAATATCTAAATAGAAAGGTGCAACAACTTACTTGATTGCTGTTGAAATATAATAAAGATGGCGATGATAGTAGTCAATTCTAAATGTATCAATGAGGGCCTCTTGAAGTGGTAGTGTAGCATTATTGAACTCATCTATACCATTTTCTGTGATGTAAATTAAAGGGTTGTTATATGTTCTCTTTGTGTACAACAATAGTTCTCGAATTCCCTCTGGATATACAAATAACCAAGGTGAAGCAGCCTGCATAGATTTTGAATTTATTAATTAATCGAACAAATATATTTGTTTTTTGTTTTTTATTTTCTGCTGTATCCCTATCCAATAAGTCGATGACAAATAAATAATAATAATAATAATAATAAATAAATTACTATATAATTAAGGAGGATCATGCATACATACCCTTGGCCCAATGGGTATCCCATTTCGCTCAGCTGTCATAAAAAGACAAAAAAAAATGATACATTTTCGGTTTCAATAATATTTATTTTAATTAAAGTGTTGTACTTACTTGTCATATTGACATGTTGATCCTTGTAATAGCTTGAATTGGTTTGGTCAATATTGTAATCATGGAGTAAATGAGCAACATAATTAGAGGTGTAATAATTGACTCCAATAAAATCAAATGAACCTATAACTTGTTTAGATTGCTCATTGGTGAATTTTGGTAGCCTTTTCCCCACATATTGCTGCATGGATCTTGGATACTTTCCTCTTGTTATTGGTTCCATAAACCTGTATATTATTTTTCAATTTGAATAGATGTTATTATGATCCTAATACACTTATATCTAGTGAAAATGGTATATAATACAGTATCGCTATGTGTACATTCTTTTAGTAGACATCAAATTGACACCAGTATAAAATATAGTCTTAATGCGTTAATTACTTTGTACTTTTGTGATCCATCTATTAAAATATATATTTAATTAATAATAACTGTATTTTTATACGGATATAAACTTGGTGTCTATTAAAAAGTCTAAGAATATATCATTGTATATAGTATATATGTTGAACGTTAGAGGAGTAACAAAAAATTATATATAAAAGTTTACAACATTATTACCATCCAAACATGAAATCAAGAGCTCGTTGAGAAGCAAGGTTATCCAATTTGTTGTTTGCATATGGCACGAACCAATTAGTATTTAACGTGATTCCTATCAAGCCTTTCTGAGAAGCCTGATCGTCACACATTCAAGAAAATGTTACAAGGCACTCAATTTGGTTTTTTATGCATGTAATGACTTTTTTGTTATCATTCACATTGTTCTTATTAACTTCTTATTACTATATGGTGATGAATAAGACAAAATAATTAAGTAATTTGAATGTAATCTTTATTCTAAAAATTATATGAATAAAAAGAAATAAATTAAACCTACCTGATATCTAGCTTTATAAATTTGGACAGCAGCGGCATGAGCAAGGAGTTGGTAGTGTGCGGCGACGTAAGGCTTATCAAAACCATTAACATAACTCCATGGTTCGTTAAGTGTAATCCAATGTTTCACTCTATCTCCGAATTCTTTAAAGCATAATTCTGAATAATCTTGAAAATCCTTTCTGCAAATTAATGTATGAACATATATAATAAGAATGTGATTCAAGTATATGTACATTATTAAATCGTAGAGATCTGTCGAAATTCTTGTAGTGACATCACTTACATAATATTAGGGCTGTAGAAGCCATTATATTCATCTTGTAAAGCTTGGGGAAGATCCCAATGGAAGAGGGTCACAAATGGTTTTAGACCTGCTTGTGAATCATATAAAAACAAATTAACATATATCATGAATAATATCATAAAAATTATATCAACAATGCTAGATAACCAATAAAAATTCAACAAATATCAGTCAACAACTTATATTAGATGTTCTATTTCTTTACGTTTCGGATGTTTTGTTTATAAGTTTTCGATATTCTATTTCTTTTAGTTGATTGTTAGTTGTTTTAGGTTTTGGATGTTCTATTTTTTTTTATTATGAACGTTCTATAAATAATGATTATACGGATGTTATATTTTTTATTGGCTGATTTATTAATTAGAAAAATATTAGTTATCTATATTTTTCAAATTCTATATATACGAATAAAAAAGGGGAAATAATATGATCATATGAATATGAATATGATGAGTAGTATAAGACCATTAGCCACAAGCTCATTGATAAGGTTGTTGTAATATTTGATTCCCTCTTGATTTATACCCGAACTGATTGTTCCTTCTGCATAGATGAGATATTCAATTAGATGGAACGCATGATTAATTAAGGACGTGATTAGTTTAGTAAATCTAATTAGTATAATAGAGTATCTTCTACTTACTCGGCAATATTCTGGACCAAGAAATAGAGAATCTGTAACCATCTGTGTTCATATACTTCATGATCCCAACATCTTCCTAATAACGTTGTAAAATAATGATTTATAATATATCCCTTGCATATATATTTTCTTTTCTTGAAAAATGAATAGAATATTATTATAAATTGATGATATTTATGCATGCTTGGATTTAATTTGTACCTTATAGCGATGATACTGATCAACAGCTACATCTCCATTGCTTCTGTCCTGTATTTTTTCTGTGTAATATTACAGCAATTAGATACCATATAAAAATAGAAATACATAAAAATATAAATAATAACATCACTGTTCCACTAGTGAAGTAATAGATACCGGTATTTGTTCCCTTTTATTGAATGTATATTAATAATAAAAATACCAACACCCTCTTATCTCTATTATATGTAATAAATATAAGTTGATTAACATCTTTTAATATTTTATATATATTGCATTCAAATAGAAATATACCTTAATCAACACAAAAAAAAATGTACTTTATTAGTGTAACAACAAATGCATATGGTCGATACATTATATATATTAAATATAGCTTGCGTATCAGAGCAATTAAAATTAAACTGTGCCCAATTCAAAATTTATATATTAAATAATAAAGCAGTAACATGGCATATATAGTATAAACAAATTAGACATGGTTCAAAGAATAACCAAATGGAACCGGTCAATTCAACAAAATTTTACTAGCTAGCTAGTTAATTCTTGCGGGTTTTATGTACTATATAACTTGAGAAAATCGAAATTTTAAGTAAAATTAAACACATATATAACATTAAATTCTATCAAGATTTAAATCGTAAAATTATTAACTTATTAGAATATTTTTAACTCATTCAAAATCGTAATATCAAAAAATTTTAAAAATTAAATTAAGATTTTAATTAGGTTTTGGCGAGCTATTCAAATACTAATAATGATGTTAGTTTGTCAAATTAAAAAGAATATTTTAAATAAAGATAATTCATAGTAACGTTACTATCACACCTACCACAACATGACTCCAAAAGATTTTAAAAAAGAAAAAGTCTTGGTCCCTAATATTAGGGACATAATAGGGAGCCAATATTATTTTTCTTTCTTTTTTCTCTTTTCTTTTATCACCCACTATTTCCCTAATTATATTTATTGACTCCCTATTGGTTTCCTAACGTTGGTTCCCTAGCATTACTCTTTAAAGAATAAATAAATTAATTAAATAAAAACTCACATGCAATTGTCTTTAAAGTTGATAATTGAGAACCATTAAATAATAATTTAATCAAATATATCAAATTATTTAACAGTTGTTAACTATCAACTTAATATGAAGATAACATCATATGAGTTTTCACCTAAGCCGAATTAAAGTTTGAATGTTACCTGGGTGTTTATGAGTTAAGGTGTCCCATGTACTTGGTCCCCTGCCACCTTCATTTGCAGCACCTTCATACTACAACATCAATCAAACATATACATACATCAGTCCATTTATTTTCTTAATAATAAGGTATGCAGTATATATATATTAAGTACCTGGTAAGAAGAGGAGGCAGTCCCAAAGATGAACCCTGCCGGAAAACTACTCCGGTTTAGCGACGCAACAGAAAGAATCGGCAAACTTTGTCTGCTCGCAGCGGACCATGAGCTGCTAACCATAAGAGCCAAAACACCAAGGAGGAGGACAAAGCCTGTATTGCCATGGAAAGAAATTGCCATACCCATACCTCCCATATTACAATATACAATAATGTCAATGTGTGGTGTGTGAGAAAGAGTGGAAGCTAAATAAATAAATATGACAAGGAATGAGACAATAAGGAGTGTGCCCTTGTGAGAGAGAGAAAGTAGTTATTTGAAAATGTTGGAGTTTGCTGTACTGGTTACCATGATTTTGCAACTTGCAAATCATGTTTTTAGTTTTGAATTTATTTATTTAGCCTTGTCATGATTCTATTAAATTCTACTGACTACTCTCTGTTTCCTTGTTTATTAAAAAAAAGTTTTATATAAGGTGGACTTGGTTTATGGTGAATCAGGGAAAATATTCTCAAATGAGTGGTTGAGAGAATGGTTGTGATTTACAATGAATAATAAAAATAAAATATAAAAAAATTCCAACCACTCATTTAAGAAAATTTCACCAAATCCACCATGAACTTGTCCAGTGTAAACTTCTCCTTAAAAAAAAAAAGTTTCATTGACTAATAAGCACTTAAAAAATAAAAAACGTGTATATGAAAGCATTTTTTTTAATGAAGAGACAAGCTAGCATTTAGAAATTGAAAAACAACATATCCAACGCAAATAATAATAAATAAATGTAAATCTACATTTTACATGAGAAGGATTCGAAGAAGTACAAGGAATCAATCTAATATGTGACTAAAACACAAATGAATGTGCTTATTACTAGGTCGGTCCAGTAATAGGAGGAAGAAAGTGAAATGTTTTGGATCTTAGATATACAAGTTTCAGATGCTCCAGATTTGGTGGGGTTTATCTATATAATTAGTCTGAATACTTTATAAGATTCTTCAATTTCTTTCCTGCTCAAAATGGAATAGTTATTTTATGAGGACCACTTAAAATAAAATAACTAAGATCAATGATATATAATTATACGGTAATGCTACATGTACACCTCTTTTTGGTGTACACCTCCAACCAAGTCCCAAACGAACAGATTTTTATATATATAACGAACATATTTTCATAGTTAACATGAACAGATTTTAAAACCTGTTCGTTTGCTTTTAAAAATCTGTTCGTTCTAGTAGTAAAATTCTGTTCGTGTACGAACAGAAATCTATATATACAACGAACATATTTTATAGTTGATTTTTATGCAACAAATTAAATTGAGCCGGCCAAGAAGTAGGTTGACACTAAAACTGTTAAATATTTGAATTCAAATTGGTGCAATTGATCTATGCTGTTAGAACGTTGTGCACATTTTCCCAGAACAAGATTAATTCAGCATTTAAATAACATCATATGAAAGAAGGATTCATCACAATTTCTCATAAGTAAGTATATAAAACTTCTACTAAGTTAGTGGGCTTGGTCATAAACTGACCAATTCATCTTTGCCGGAGAATACATAAAGAGGTAATTAAAAATATAATAAGCTAATGTTTTGATATGGACCAATAGACTCAAAAAACAAAACCTGTTAACATGTTAGCACGCGCCCTCGGGATGAAGCAAGGAGTAGTCTACCGCCTTAGAAGCGATGCGCCACCACTTTTGGGTCTATGCCTGCCACAAACACTCTCAACAGAATGTGGTTACAACCGACACTCTTCACTCTTTATAAAAAGGAGCTATGCACCATAGCATAAGTGCATAACCCAATTCCAAAAGCATAATAAGATACAAGAGAGGGTGTATCTCATGTCATAGTTGACTAAAATTGTTACCAGAAAAAACACAGATTGAACTCTGCTTATGTTACATATATATGTCAAACTAATGTTTTTTGAGGAAATTCTTGAACCAATGAGCTGAAAGTTTTGGGTATCTTTTCAAGCCATGTTTAAAATCCACAAAGATGAGTCCAAATCTCACAGTGTAGCCAGAGTCCCATTCCATGTTATCCAACAATGACCATGCAAAATATCCCTTTACATTCACACCATCCCTTGAGTAAAAAAATAACAATAAATAACCCTCATAATACATATAATAGGAAATAAATAAATAGAGAATCTCTTTTGATAATGCATTATTGCTTACCGGATTGCAGTATGAAGATAATAAAGATGACGATAGAAGTAATCAATCCTGTAAGTATCTATAAGTGCTTCTTCAAGTG
>JASCZI010090728.1:29806-40929 GCA_036250425.1 Stylosanthes scabra
TGGATCATTGAACTCATCGTAGCCTAAAATTTTATTTTGTTAGCATTTCATTTGCCAAATCAACTTGTAAAATAGAAAAAAAAAAATGATGTCTTAGCCTAACCATTTTCAGTAATGTAAATCACAGGGTTGTTGTACTGCTTCTTGATGAAGAGCAACAGTTCACGAAATCCTCTTGGATAGATACATAACCAGTCTGAAGCAGCCTGCATAGATATAATCAATTATTAAAGGAGAAATGGCTCTGATCGGAACATAATCATCATCGTAGTCTGTTTCGGGTATATTGTTAGATAGATGGAATCAATGTATCATTATGCATAGACAAAAGGAATGCAAAACTATATTACATAACATACCACTGGACCAAGGGGCTTGCCATTATGTTGATCTGTCATTTTTTGTTGTTTCAAAAGGGGGAAAAAATAAAGAAAAAGAAGAACAATGTGAATACATGCATTTAGTTTTCTTTCAATGTTGTTGGCCGTTTTTATTAATAATGAAGCAAGCAGGGAGAAACCTATAAGCTATTTGACAATTAAGATATCATAATATGAGATAAGGCTTTGTTTACTTGAAGCATTAACAAGAGCATCAGTTTGTAGAGCTGGTTTGGCACTGCGCAGGTGAGGCGCATAGGCGGCATAAAAGGATGAGTAATAATTTAGCCCCAGAAAATCGAAGGACCCCTTAAGTCGCTCGGATTCTTCTTCAGAGAACTGTGGCAGCCGGTTTCCTACCATAGATCGCATGCTTTTTGGATACTCACCTTTAGTGAGTGGCTCCATAAACCTAAACCAAATAGTTCCAACAAGTTATTTGTTTATCTCAATTGTTAATGTTTCTTCTCTTTAAGCTCTGAACAGTTTAAATACATAAAACCTTACCATCCAAACATAAAGTCCAGGGCTCGTCTTGCAGCATCATGATCCGATTTCCCTTTAGAAACCGGCACAAACCAGTTAGAATCTAAGGTAATCCCTATTAAACCCTTTTGAGATGCCTGAACATACATTTTCAAATATCTTAAGATATTTAATAATAAAAGCACTATAAAGTTCACATAAAAATCAAAGAGCAGTTCTCCACCAACATCAAAATGAAATTAAGAAAAGTTTTTAGACTCTAACCTTTCTAGTTAGTTGACAGAGTTTATAACATGAAAAATCATTTATGAATGAGAAAATTTTTCAAAAACATAGAGAACCTGATACTTAGTCTTGTAAAGCTTGGAAGCAGCAGCATGAGCAAGAAGTTGGTGGTGTGCAGCCAAATATGGCTCTGTCCCCGAATCACCGCCTGTGCAATTCAGTTTTAGCCAATCAGAACAACGACCTGGTGCATACCTACCATTTGCATAGCCATTCTTGCTCACACTCTTGGGTTCATTCAAAGTGATCCAGTTTTTCACTGTGTCACCAAATTCCTTGAAACAAACCTCAGCATAGTCCTTAAAATCATCTCTGCATCCTCATATGAACCGATACTCAACATATAGATAGATAAATAGCTCCGGATTGAAATTAGTGTCACTTACACAATGCGTGGACTTAGAAAACCACCATACTCATCTTCCAAAGCCTGAGGAACGTCCCAATGAAAAATGGTCACAAACGGTTGCAGACCTGCATTATTCTTAAGGATTATTTATGATTAACAGCTTCATGAATATGATAACGGAATAGAAAAATATTGAATTATGACCATTAGCCAATAGCTCGTCAATGAGGTTGTTGTAGTATTCAATTCCTTTGTGGTTTACACCTCCACTAAGCTTTCCTTCTGCAAATAGTTCACATAAGAAATTGAAAACTGTTGATTACTATTTAGTTACTGCTGTTATCTGGGTGGTGGTTAACATGAAGAAAACTAATAAGACTTACTTGGGAGTATTCTTGACCAAGAAACGGAGAATCTATAAGCATCCAAATTCATATACTTCATGAGTCCAATGTCTTCCTAAAAAATATATGCAGACCATTCTATCATGATTCAAGTATTCAAAACATTTCTACTCATACTCACTTTCACTTATATTAAAAACTACCTATGAGGCATTACATTACAATTAAGAGTAGTTACATGGAACATGTATGTGGTACACGATATGCCGTAAGTAAAATATTGAGTAAACACCCAACTTAGTTCCTAATCATTTGCAATTTGGACGTAGCGATCCCTGATAATTATAAAACGATTAAAACCCCAAATTGACCCCTAACAAAATGAAAAACTTGACGTAACGATCCTTGTAGCAGGTTGTCAAAGGGTAGCTCATGTCTAACGACCATGGCTACTCTTTGGCAACCTGCTACAATGATCGATATGTCAAGCTTGAGTCGATTTTGGGTTTTATAATCATAAGAAGACGCTATGTACAAATTGCAAATCACGAGGAACGGGATTGGGGGTTTACTCTAAAATATTTTATGCAAACTACACACCTTATATCGATGATAGGAATCATCAGCCACATCTCCATTACTTCCATCTTTAATTTTTCCTGCTAGCCATTCCATTGATAAATAAGCCAGAATTATGCATGTAATTAGCTAATCCCTAGTCCCTGTCACTTTTTGATACATCTCTAAAAATTAATAGACCTAGACACAGGAAATTCAAAATATTCAAAAATTTCTTGTATCCACTGAGAACAAATGAATGTACTATTTTTTGTCAGTTTGAAGTTAATTTTTATTCAATTAAAATTTTTAACGCCAAAGACAATTAATTAATCAGAGAAAAGAGCGCAAACCTGGGTAGTTATGGGTGAAAGTATCCCATATAGAGGGTCCTCTACCATCTTCCCTAGCTGCACCTTCATACTACAAATATGAAAATCACGTAGCCTAATTATTACTAAAATTCATAGAGACGAATGAATTAAGGGGAAGAAGAAGAAGATATCAGTGCCTGGTATGCGGAGGAAGCAGTGCCGAAAATGAATCCATTGGGGAAAGTGGTCCGGTTGAGAAAAGAAACATCGAGAATGGTGGCTTCACTCTCAATAACACAAATGCTAACAAAAACAACAACGGCAATTAGCGCACACACCTTCTTCAATTCCATTATCAACATTTCACAAACTCACACCATTTCTCATTCTCTCTCTGCTTTTATCATCAACTTATTGTTCATCTGCTGCCGGGACCAGCCACTTTGCATGCTAGTATTATCTTGGTTCTTTTTGTCTCATAATCCACAACATTGCGGATTAAGTAAGTAATGAACTCATTTATCTATTTGAGTGAGTGTTTTAAATTTCTATAATATGCAATTAGTATGCAACAGTAACTCGCAAATTTAATTTGCAGTGAATTAATTTCAGAAATTAAATCAAAAGATCAACCATAAGAAAGAATTATATATTATTAAATTTACTTTAATAATTTTTTTTTAACATGAATTACTTTAATAACTTGGAATAATGTAAATACAAGACATAAATATAAAATTATTTACAATGGGAAGAAGCTTTGCCACCATGTCCAAAGTTTAATTTAAATACAATAAGATTGTTTACCAGCGATGGCCATCATGAGGTACAATTGATAGAAGTATTGAAATTGAAATAAGTATATCTAGGTAAATTAGTGTCGAGTTGATTTGAGGAATAAATTTATTATAATTAATATTCATATATATCCTTGTGTCATTTATGATAGAGGTTGAAAATTGTTTGTAAATTGTAAACCTTCCTAGGAAGAGGATGAGATTGAGATATTGACTTTTTAGAAAACATTGAGGATTCCATGTCATTTTCATTGCCACTTGCTAGGGCCGCTGAATTGGCATGATAGTGTATATTCATATATATGTTTTTGGACGAAATCTGGCTTTTGCCTTCGTTATTTCTGGGCTTGGGCCCTTGATGAGGAAATTCAGACCAAAGGGGTAAAGTAAACTTGGGCATAAGCTAATACCAAAAGCAAAACAAAAAATATCGGACACTAAAATAACATGTTTTTTGGTGACAAAAAAGAGCACATTTAATCTTATACTCGAAGGACCAAGATAAATGTCAATAATAATGCAGCCAGGGCTGTAGCCCAACTGGTGGAGTTTACTCCCCTAAGAGCGGCACCAACAAGAAGGAAGGGGATCGATCCCTTTTGCGCTTCAAAAGTGAAGAAAAATGGATGTGTGTTGTGTGTATAACCTAGGATTGGAGGCTATTGTCCAATCCAACTATGAAAAAAAAAATGTCAATAATAATAAATTAATAATTTTTATCAAATAAATAAATAACCATGGTAAGTTTACTAGTCCGATTAATCAAGTGTTCAAGGTTCAAATTTTATTTTTGTGCATGTAGCAATTTATTGGCTAATAGCAAATCTTTAAATAAAGTTCTAATTAGTTTGGGTTGGTCTAATAGTCAATTCACTATTCCGCTTTAGTAAATATTGAAATTTAAATTCAGTATTGTGTATATAACAATTCAAATACAAACAAAATATGTATTAATACCAAAAAAAAATGTACACATAGTTCTCTTATATATGCAACTAAGTTTGAAACACAAACTCAACACAAATACAAGAAGGTCCTCCTGTGCAAAAAAGGTTGAAGTATCAAAACTAGAAATTGACATGGAAATTTTGGAGATAGATAAAGATATGCAAATCATAGAGCTTATAAAGATAAAATAATGAGACAATTCATTCCTATATTCATGAGTGTAATAAAAATGAAATAATGACAGCAAATCATTAAATAATCCCACAAACCATCAATAAATTTAAGGATTACAAAAAGAAAGAGTAAGCAAATCAACAAAATGAAAGGAACTAAGATGCATTCTTTTGGACAGGAAGGAACTAAGATGGTTGTATCTACTCACTTCCTATTTAATGATGTATCTAGATATTATTCTAGAGGCAAAAAAAGTCAAGTGACACAATCTTACTTGCATTGCAAGCCAACTTCCGCAGCTCGACAAGGTTTACTTTTTCGTTTGCTTTCACTACGTCGAAATCCATTTGACTCTGATAAGTCATAGATACTCGTTCGATTAACAATACTATTTTCCAATTCGGACTCTAATTTCTCTTTTAATTGATCGAATCGTGTCCTTTTGATTGTATTGGGAATTTTTACCTCCTTGTTAGAGACTCCATTGTTAACCATGCCACTTTCATCGACTTCTATTTTGTCAATTTCTTCGACGAAATCATCTTTTGGCAGCTTTTGTGGTCTTCCTCTTCTCTTGGGCACCAAAACCTCTTTACCCCCACCACTTGCAAAATCTTCATGATTGGTAATAGATAGTGTTTTGCCCCTTCCTCTTCCTCTACCCATGATCTGATATTAAATGTACACACAAAAATGTGAATGTGATCATGCAAATCAGGTTCTGTCAAACAAGTCACAAGATTAAACTCGGAAAAAGTATGGCAAGATTATATAGTAATGGAAAACACTTGAATGTTCTTGTAATATATTTAAGAGAAATACTAGGCAAAAATTTTTTCTTTATTTTTATCTTATTTTTGAAAAAAACTAGGAAACCAATATAAAATAACCAATAGGAAGCCAACACATACTATATATGAGTTACAGATGATAATTCATATAAATTTTGGATGATAACTTAATCACTGGATATAAGTTATGGATGATAATTCATGTAAATTTTAAATAATAACTTAATTATTGACTCCTTACTGGCTTCCTAACATTGATTCCGTAGGGTTGTTCCTTATTTTTGAACCAACACTAATTTACTCTCTCTCCTATTTTACACTAAAAAATGTTGGTCCCTAGCATTCCTCGTAAAAAAAAAAGATGTTACAAATTCTCTATGAACTCCCATTAAATATGCTCAAGAAACATGCAATTTTTTCTCCCTAAAGAGAAGCAAAAGGCAAAAATTATTAATACTATACTTAGTACAAATTACAAAAGTTAAAATCATTACGGAAAAAAAAAATCCTACTATAAGCCCAATGGTAGCTGAGTCCCAATTAAATGCTTTTATGTGAAAAATTTTACTTTGCTTTCGGCAGCATGGAAAATGGAATCAAGGTGTAAATACATTTGCAGAACAGAACAAAGCCAGTCTACAAGTATAAAAAAATTAGAACTTAAAATTAAATTCCTAGCAATAAATAATAGACATCTTTTTCAACTGCCAAATAAAACAAGAAGATTGATTAATCATATAAAAGAAGTTAAAGCAAATATGTGCAAGGTAAGAAGAATAACTATGGTGGCATATATAACATAGCACTCAAGGAATGAAATATGCAAAATAAAGAGAATCTAAAACTAAAAGAACTGAAGAGCAATAGCATCACAAGACTTAGCTCCACATGCAACCAGATTCCATTTCCAACAAATAATTTCAAAATTAAAAAAAAAATTAATCAATTAATTGAGGGGAGAAAAAGGAATTAAATGAATAATACATACCAGAATGATGAAAGGGTGAGTAGTGAGATTGAATACCACTTTGGCTTCAGAGGGAAAATGGGCCAAAGAAGGGATAGGATATAGTGAGAGAAAGAAACACAAGAAAGAGAGAGAAATGCTATGTATATGTCACTTGCTCTCTGTCTCACAAGTCAATAAATTACAGTAAACTTTTGTTTTGGTGAGGAATAAATTACAGTAAACTGTTATGTCATTATTATATTTGTATTTAATTTAATATTTCAATCATGCTAAAAAAATCTGTAAAAATACGAATTCATAAGATTTGTTTTATATGAACAAATTTGACTATTTTAGTAATTGATTATTTAGTTTAAAAAAATTATATAAACAATATGTATAAATATATAAAAATATACAATGATGAATTTGATGGCTAGCTTTTTTTTATATTTGTCTAGTATTTTTGTTAATATTTAATTCTAAATAAAATATATATACACCATATGGTTTTAATTTATATTATTTTATTTATGATTTATAAATATTTTTTATTATCATTGTATCATTATCATTATTAGAATGAAATTCTTCAAATTGATAGTCATAGTCTTTTAAATAAATTATTATAAGATGTAAGATGTATCCTTTATTTATGGGACTTAAAGAGTAAGATTGAATTGATCTTTTTAAAATAAATAAATAAATTAGATGTAAAGAAAGTTTAGACTTTAGAGTGAGAGAAGTGAAAACCGTGGGCTTCCATATAATTTGGTTGTTTGGTTGATTTGAATGAATAAAAGGTCAGAGTCCACGGTATTTAAAGATTAGCAGCATTGTTCACCTTTTATTTTATAAGAATAACATGTCAATATTAACATTTTTATAGGAGTATTTTAACCTTTATTTCTATTAAAATACATATTAACAACATTCATTTTGTATCCTATAAAAATGAAAATTAACATTTCCATATATTTATGCACAGTAGGTATCATATCACATGAAAAAACAAAATAATTTACATAAAGTCTTGTGATAAGAAAATTTGAGGGGAGAAATTCATAAAGTTTCCACCATGGTGCTAGCAATTAGAAAGTGTTATCAAGAATTTGGTTTTTTTGAATTTTTAGTCGTTAATCTTAATTTATTTTAATTATATAATATATATATAATTAAAATTAACGGCTAAAATTATAAAAATAATTTTGAGTATATCTCCTATAAAATATTTATATATTCATTCATGAAATGTATTTTACCCATGAAAAGATGAAAATAATGGCGAGGAGGGTTGTACCTATTCAATGCGAATTGTTTTGTGGATGAAATTAGAGCCAACATTGACAAAATAAAAGGCTGAAAATTCTTTTACCCCATTCCAGGTTAGGTGCAAAGCATGGCACGTTTTTATTTTTGTAATTGAAGAAAAAAAAAGAGAAAATATATAAGAGAAACAATGAGAATGTAATTGAACTTAATTAGAAAAACTACTTATTCATTTAACAATTTTATTCCATATATACACTGATATACACCTTTAAAACTTTAAAGATTGAATCATTAATGTTTGATTAACTATCAAAAAAAAAGTTTTAATGTTTGATTGATAAATACTATAAAAAAAAAAAAAACTAGCCAAATTTTCAAAGAAGAAAATCATTGGAAAACTTGAATATGTATATACCAATGATAAGGTAGACGAGGATGATTGATGGAAAAATTATTAGAGGAGGCTACTAAAAGTCATCGGAGGTGGAGGTGGAGGTTGGCAAGGGCGGTTGGTGGTGACTAATTTTTGTGGTTCTCTAACATGGATGTATAAGTAATTTTTTTTTACCATTTTGACTATCAATTTATATTATCTTATATGTCAAATCTTGAAAATCCATATTATTATTGTAAACAATTCAATTATTGTTTTACCGTAAGTTTAATTATTTTAGTTATTAATTATTTAATTATATGCACAATATTTTGTATAATTCTATGATAAAAATTTTTTTGATAAATATTTATCTCTTTTTCATTTTAACTCTTCATAATAGCATACGTCTAACTTTTTTTTTATTCATAATTTTGTAGGGCTCATCTTCTATGGAGAAGAAGCGGAGAGAAAATTGGTGAGAAGAAGTGAAATAAGAAAAAAAATTGATCAATTTTTCATGTTTTGTTGTAAAAGAAGTGGAAGAGAAGTGTGAAGAAAAATGAAAAGAATGACAATACCCACCTAAAAAAAATTCCTCCTCTAATATGAAGAGAAGTTGATTTCTTTTCATTCAAACAACTAAAAAGAAGTTTTTACTTTTTTTTTTTTTCTGACAAACAAGCTTTTATTTTCCTTCACAACTTTTTTTTACAATTTCTCAATTTATTTTTTTTATATTTATTTTCTTCCTATCAAACATAGCATTAAGAAATAGAGAGAAAGTATAGAAAAGTAAGAGAGGAAAAAAAAACATCAAAACAAGAGAATCAATCATAATAATGATGAAAGCTAATTAGTGTAATAATTAGCAGCAGTACAAGTGTTGGAAATTCCTCTTCATCCTTATACACAATTAGACATACTTGTGGAGAGGGAGAGTGGAGACATTTTATCATTTTGTCACAAACATAAAATGAAACAAAAGCTTTTCCCATAACTTATTGTACAATATTCCCAACACATGGAGGTTTGGTGATGATTAGGGTAGTTGTACCTGTTCTTGATGTGTTTACTATTGCTAGATATTTTTCTTCTGAATTACACTTGGGTCAACAATATGGAAAATTCGAGAAAAGGCTAAGTATTGGATTTGGATAGATCATAAGAAAAATTTAGATAATCAACAATGTTTTAAAATAGATAAATTACAATCTTAAAGATAAGTGAGTGAAAGTTACAACAATAATTTAGCACATACATGTAACTCTTCAATTTCAATATTCATGTTTAATATAGAACTAGAATTATAATTTCACTTGTTGCCACTTTCATGGAATGGAAAGATAATTAAACAGAATTGTTCTCAAATCCTAAATCACATCATATTTATTCATTACTTAATTAAATATCGATCACTAATTATATGAAATGTCTATATTAAAATTTTTTAAAAAATAATGCTACGGAATAACGTTAGGAATCAATAGGGAGCCAACGAGTATAAAGAAAAAAAGAAAAAAAAGATATTAGCTTTCTATTATTTCTCTAATATTGACCACCAAGACTTTCTCTTATAATAATCATATCAAATTATTTGATAAGATATTCATAAATATTTTTTTATATATTATCCATAAAATTTAAAAATAAAATATAACAAAGATATATAGATGTAATGTAGTTTTATATTCTACGTAATATTTTAAAAAAATTTATATTTAAAAACAGTTATTTCAAATAAAATTCAAAATTTAAGTATTAATTTATTAAAAGAAAAGTATAGGTAACCAATATTTTCTAACCAACAAAAAATAAAACACATATAATTATTGTTTATAGAACGTCCACATTAAAAGAAATAAAACATCCGAAACCTAAACAACCAACAATCAACAAAAGAAATAATCCTAAACCTATAAACAAAACATTCAAAACTTAAAGAAATAGAACATGTAATATAGATTATTAGTTGATATTCACTATTTTTTATTGGTTACTTTGTATATTTTATTACAACAATGTTAGGTAACTAATAAAAAATCAGCCAATAATTTATATTAGATGTTCTATTTCCTTATATTTTGGATGTTCTGTTTATAGGTTTCGGATGTTCTATTTAATTGCTTTAGGTTTCGGATGTTCTATTTCTTTTGTTGTGGATATTCTATAAACAATAGTTATAGATATTCTATTTTTTATTGGCTGATTTATTGATTAAAAAAATATTGATTACCGATATTTTTCAATTTTCTTATTATTGTTTTTGCTTTTGTTTATTCCAAATTCCAATCCTAAAACCAAAACCTCTTGTTTGGGACAATAACCAATAAAACACCGAAAAACAAAAATAAAATTAAAGAATAAAATAAAAAAACAACACACATATTCTCATTCATTTCTTCTTCGTTCTTCTTCTCTCTTCCAATTCCCAATCCCCAATTCCTTGTGCCCTATTTTTTATTTTATTTTCTCTTTTCAACATTCTCGCGTCACCACCGCCTTTCGATCGTTCCCCTTCGCGTCCCCAATTTTCTTCCTTTTAGGGTTCGTTTGATTTGGCGTGTTTTTCTTTGCCCAAATTATTAATGGACTCCGAGGACGATATGCATGACGCCAATGACCTTGAATCCCTTGACGACGATTACTACAGTGGCGGCACGGAGGATGCTGCCATGGATTACTACAGCGACTACGATGACGATGCCGATGATTACTTCGACGAAGCTGATGATTCCGAAAGGCTCGAGTCTCGCCGCCCTGAGGTGTGGTGTTTTTTTCTCTCCCCCTTCCGTTCCCAATTTCAGTTTCCCGATCCTCAAATATTGATATCAATTATATCGGAGAATGTTGCTTGAATAATTTAAAACAGAAAAAAAGGTTTTTTTTTAATTTTTTTTATTGAAACTAGCTGAATTTTAGGTGGCTTGTTTTTTTTTGTTTTTTGATTGTAATGATGCTACAGTATTCAGCTAAACCCTAATTTATGGTGACCCTGTGTTTTGTTTCAGCAAAATTTTACCATCTTGAAGGAATCAGATATCCAGCAAAGACAGGAGGAGGACATCACTAGGGTAGCTACAGTTCTTTCCATATCAAGAGT
>JASCZI010090728.1:40939-66511 GCA_036250425.1 Stylosanthes scabra
CCATTACAATTGGTAAATTCAGTTGTTTTTGGAGTTTACTATAATCCGGAATTGAGTTGCATTTTAACTCGGATTTATTGGTTTATGATCATAACCGATCACATTCACAGCATGTTGTGTGTTTGAAAAAGGTTATATTTTGCTTATGCTGCATTTCCGATGCTTATTAAAGGGTTTGTTGGTGTTACAGGAGTGTCAGTAAAGTGCATGATGCATGGTTTGCTGATGAAGATCGAGTCCGCAAAGCAGTTGGCTTGTTGGATAAGCCAATCGTCGAGCATGGCGATGCTAGAGAGGTGAGACATGGGATTGTTGGGTTTTATGATTGTGTTTTATTTTCTACTGCTGCTCCGGTTTCATTTTTATTTCATTCTGACCAGTCTTCTTCTGTGGCCAGCTTACCTGCGGCATCTGCTTTGAAAATCATCCACGTGCTAAGATAGAGATGGCTTCTTGTGGTCATCCTTTTTGTCTCTTGTGCTGGGAAGGTATGTCTTGTGTTCTATTTGTTATTGTTATTTGAAATAATATGGGTATTGTGCTGGTTTTTGTTTGTAGCGATAATGTTGGTAGCTTGCTTTTAATTATCTGTTTCATGACCTTTATCCAACAGTTTTACTTTTTGTATTCCTTTTTTTAATTTATTCTTTCCACTCTCTTACACATCTGTCCTTTTCGACATACTAGGATATATCAGCACATCCATTAATGATGGCCCTGGATGTTTGATGCTGAGATGTCCTGATCCCAGTTGTGGTGCTGCTGTTGGGCAAGATATGATTAACCGAGTAGCACCTGATGAAGATAAACAGAAGTATTCCCGCTACCTTCTTAGGTCTTATATTGAAGACAATAAGAAGGTATACTGGATACAGAATTTTTGGGGTGGTCATGATAAACGGAAATATTTATTTTTGTTATTACTTGCAGTTGAAATCTATGTGTCTATGGATTGACTCTTTCATTATGTGTCTTGATTCTTTGCATTTTGAATTAACTGTCAGCCACATTTAACAATAACATGCATTCCTAAATTCTATGATTCGTGGTCAAATAGGTATCTCATTTGATGATGATCTTCATACTTTTTTTTTCCCTAAACCTTTCTTATTGCTTATATACTTTTAAGTATCTGTTGTAAACTTGTAATAATTTTATTGTGTTTCCCCCCCTTTGTTTTGCTAGTCCAAGTGGTGTCCGGCTCCAGGTTGTGAATATGCAGTTACTTTCGATGCGGGTAGCGGAAATTATGATGTCTCTTGCCTTTGTTCGTATTGCTTTTGTTGGAATGTAAGTTTTTTGGATTGTTTCTGTTTGTCAAATTCACAGTATTTCCTATCAAAGTGTCTTTTGTTTTGAGGGCTTACGTGTATTTGGCCCTCAACAGTGCACTGAGGAGGCTCATCGTCCAGTGGACTGTGGCACTGTGTCAAAGTGGATTTTGAAGAACAGTGCAGAATCTGAAAACATGAACTGGTATATATTTCTATAGGCAGTCAAGTTTGCTACATATTGCTGATCCAGTTTGGCCTTTTGGAAAAATTGACAGATAGCCTGAGCTTACTGTTAATCTGGTTATCACTTTCAGGATTCTTGCCAACTCAAAGCCATGCCCCAAATGCAAACGACCAATTGAAAAAAATCAAGGGTGCATGCACATGACATGTACACCACCATGTAAATTTGAATTTTGCTGGTATGCATTCTCTTTTCTTTATTGTTGCATGAGCTTCTTTTTCCATTGTCATTCTTTTATTAATCTAGATCATGCTTTTCTTTTGTAAACATGAATAACATAAAGTATTTTTTTTCAAATTTGAGCTTATGTGAACTCATAAGTTTATTAACTTTTATGTACATAGGCTATGTCTTGGTGCATGGTCAGACCATGGTGAAAGAACCGGTGGTTTTTATGCTTGCAATCGATATGAAGCAGCTAAACAGGAAGGAGTGGTAAGGGACATGCAACTACTCAACATCTCTTAATTCAGCTTTCAGGCTACAATTGGCCCACTATTTCCCTCGCCTATGTAGAAAATATATTTATGAACTAAATTTTGTTGTGTGAAGTATGATGATGCTGAAAGAAGAAGAGAGATGGCCAAGAATTCGTTGGAGAGATACACTCATTATTATGAGCGATGGGCCAGCAATCAATCTGTATGCACCACTTCATCATATATCTTAGAAATTTAACTTGCTTTCTTTCTGAATTCTTTCATTGATAATTCAAAGTTGCTTATAATTCCACCATTTTGTAAGAACTAAGCCTATTGTATTGTTGCATAATCAGCCTGAATATTCATGCTTGTTTCATTTGCTTCATTTGTCCTTTCTATATTGTAAACTGTGTTCTACATTATTGTTATCTTTTATGGAATATGTAGATCTATCTTTTATTGATATACTATACTATGTGTAAAATGTTGCAGTCAAGGCAAAAAGCTCTTGCAGATCTACACCAGATGCAAACTGTTCATGTAAGTTATTTGCACATCTGTGCTCATCTACCATCTTGCTTTTTTTTTTATTACTGGAATATATATTTTTTTTTAGGGATCACATAATTGTTAGCTAATCCTACTTTGTCTTGGCAGCTTGAGAAGCTCAGTGACATTCAATGTCAGCCTGAATCACAGCTAAAGTTCATAACAGAGGCCTGGCTACAGGTAATCTTTTATTATTATTTTTTTGGGAAGAGGGTGTATTGAATTTTCTTTTTCATGAATAGGAAGCTTTGGGCTAATTATTAATGTGGTTAGTCATTTCATGTGTATTTTTTTTTTCCAGTGTTAATATTTTTTATTGTTTAGCCATTTAGCTGTAGGGAGGTTTCTCTGTCTGCTGTCAAAATTGCAACAAATTTTCAGGTTGGAATAGAAGGCTCCCTAATTACCATCTCATCTTTTTGCAGATAGTTGAGTGTAGGCGAGTGCTGAAATGGACATATGCATATGGGTTCTATTTACCAGAGCATGAGCATGCCAAAAAGCAGTTTTTTGAGTACTTACAAGGTTTATTTGTCAACTTGAATTCAATTAGTAATGAATTATGTACGTGGTGTTTCTCCCATAAATACTGTAATCTTTGTTTTCAGGTGAAGCAGAGTCTGGTCTAGAGAGACTTCATCAATGTGCCGAAAAGGAACTACAACCATTCCTCAATGCTGATGGCCCATCTAAAGAATTCAATGACTTTCGTACAAAACTAGCAGGATTGACTAGGTAAATGTTGCCCATTTTATGTATTTGCCTTCTGATATATTTATTGATACTTCCGTTTTAACTTATGGTCTCAGTGCTTTAATTAGTCAATTCTTCCTTATATGTGCCCTTGGAAAATAACAGTAGAGGGGGTGCACGTTCGATTGAATATGGAAAACCTGTAATCATATTGAATACTACAACCATGTGATATGCTTTCTTTGATAGATAAACCATGTGATATGCTTAAACCAAATCCAGTACTATGCCATCAATCAATTAGTCTGGCAATTTTGTTTTAACATGTCCTTAGTTCTGTTCAGTGGCACATCACTGAATTCCCAATTTTTAGGCTTTTTAAGCTGATGTTGGATTTGAAGGGCACGGGCCTTCATTTGATTTTCTGACCCATTTAACTTTTTTTGGCAGTGTGACTAGAAACTACTTCGAGAATTTAGTTAGGGCTTTGGAAAATGGTCTAGCTGATGTGGATAGTAACGGGGCAGCCTCCAGCAAAGCAACAAGCTCAAAAGGCGCTTCACCAAGCAGCAAGGGGAGAGGTGGAAGAGGAAAGGTAAGCTTCCGAAGTAGCATGTCCAGCAGAATGGCTGATGATAATAGTCATTGGAGCTGCGACCAGTGTACCTACGCAAATGTCAGATCTGCCACAGTATGCCAGATGTGCAATCAACCACGCCGGTGAAAATTTCATTTCTCCCTTTAACACTCGCTTCCTTACAAGGCCACAGCACAGAAAGCCGAAATGATGTTGTTCCTCTTTCGCCACACAGCTCCATTTCTTGAAAGCTATCGAATGGGTCGACAGGGTGAAGGAGGCAAGGGACAGAAGAGAGGTTGCTCTCCTTGGGCTCCTATTAATCAGTAGTACCCAATTTGATGTATATAGTTGTTATACATAATTTATGCACAAGGTTTCTGCAACAGGCTTGTATAACTGATGAATATTATCATAACACAACTGAAGCTGGAGATGAACACAAATATGCTTGTTTGTGTCCTGGTTTCTTTCAGTAATCTCGTGGAACCTTTTTATGAGATATCTCAGCTTTTACCTTGAAATCATGACAAGGCACTATGAAAATAAATACTATATATACCACATCATTTTGAATCGTTGCACCTCCTTTCTATTTTTTTCTTTATTGAACTTAGTGGGTGGTTTTACATTTCTGCTCACTTTATTTTTAAAAATTAGTTTGAAACATTTACATGGGTGATTAATGATGTTTCAGTTGCACTTTCATAGCTCCTAAGATTAGTCTAGTAACAAGGTTTCTAAGGAATCAATTTGGGTTGGTCTAGTGGTCAGTTTATTAGTTTGCTAAATATCAGGGTTAGGGTTTGAATATCGTCTCGTGCATGTAACAGTGCATGTAACAATCTATTGATTTTAGTGGATTTTAGTGGATTAGTGATGTAACAATCTATTGATTTTAGTGGATTAGTGATTTTAGTGGATTATTCTTCTTCCACTTGTCAGGTTGGAGGATATTGTAGGATATTGTAGGGAAAAAAGTTTTTCTAAATTTAAATTGGATAACAAACTAATCAAAGAATAAAACTATAAATATTTTAAATTCCACTACTACTACAAAGAATTCAAATTTCGCGGTGGCACTAGTTAGACTATTCTTTCTCATTATAAAAATTATTCAGACTAAGCTTTAAAGTTCATACTATACAGTTAATTATAAACTTTCCCATGTATCAACTATTTATATTTATTTATTCTTTTCTCCAAAGAGTTAGAAATTAGTAGTCTTTAAATCTTTGTGCATTTTACCATGGTAAACTTAGTAATTTGTAAGCCACAAAATGTTTCTAGCGAAAATAAGATATGAAAACAGCACATGAATATCTTTACCTTTCTGCAGTATTTGATCAAAGCAAGATTAGAGAAGCATAAAGAACCATGTATAGAACATGAGAAAACTTATACATTATTGCATCAACGCCTAACGTTGTGAATTTAGCTCTCTCACTATACTGATTGATTTTGCTGCAGTATAATTCCGAAAATGACATTGAAATATTGAATTAAATCCAATAATATCTGCCCATCTGGATGTTAACATTATTTTATACATTCTGTGGATAATAATTTGCACATCAATAAAATTAACGTCTATTGCCACACAAACTTTAAATTATTTAAAATAGGACAAATTAATAAAGTTCTTTATTGCTAAGTTAACCCAATATTAGTAAATATCAGTAATTGAGGATAAACCATATAGTATAAGGAAGACAATAGCAATAGTTAGCCACCCGATCTAATCACCACCATATTTTGTTGATTGGTTTGCATGCATGCATGCATGGCACTTTTTCTTTCCTTTTTTTTAAGTTATCTTCGTTTTCCCCCTAACACAACAGAAATGATTTTCTTAACAATAAAAAATAATAATAATAGAAAAAAAAAATAATATATACCAATAACAAATAAGAACGGAAACAGCCCTTAGAAAATGGCTGGACCATGTGTTCCAGCTCTTAACAACCACCCTCCGTACCCAAACATAGCATCCTCCCTCATTCTCTCTTTCTTGCATTCTTCACATTTTAGCTTTAATTTTTTTCCGGTTTTCTTCCCTCTAATCTCTTCCCATGGCGATAAGGCTCGTGTAAACACAAACACCGCTGTTAATAATAAAACCAAAAAAAAGAAAGAAGAAACACTAATCCTCATTCTCTTTCAAATTTTATTATTAACACCGCTGCGGCCGTCGCAACAAAACAATTCAAAACGCAGCGTTCTGAATTGTGTGGACGGAAGAAAGAAAGAAATTCTTCCCTCCACGCAGGCAACACAATTCAGAACGCGGTGTTTTGAATTGTGAGCCTCTTATCGTCCATGGGAAGCTGCATTTCAACGAACGGGAAGAATGCTCCACGTAGCCGAAGATCCAGAAGGGCTTCAACTCCAAGGAGCCACGTCAGCAACAATAACCACCACGGAAAGGAGTGCTACGAGCCATCAACGCCGCAAAAGTCATCGGCGGTGAACGTTCGCGCCATCAATGTGGTGACAAACCCTACGCCGGGGAATATTTTTGATCGGTACCAGTTCGGAAAGGAGCTTGGAAGAGGCGAATTCGGTGTGACTCATCGGTGCGTGGATCTGAAAACTGGTGAGGCGTTCGCGTGCAAGAAGATTGCGAAGTCGAAGCTGAGAACGGAGATTGATGTGCAAGATGTGAGGAGGGAGGTGCAGATCATGAGGCACTTGCCGAACCACCCTAACATTGTGTCGTTCAGGGAGGCGTATGAGGACAAAGATGCCGTCTACCTTGTCATGGAGTTGTGCCAAGGCGGCGAGCTTTTCGATAGGATCGTCGCCAAAGGCCATTATACCGAGCGCGCTGCTGCTAATGTTACCAAGACCATTCTTGAAGTCTGCAAGGTACCTGTTTGTTGTTTTGCCCCTCTTGCATTATTTGCTTGTTGCAAATGAACATGATGCATGGTGATCTGGTTTATTGTGATAACTTATTTGATCATTGACATTATCTCATTTTGATTTGGTATATATTATCAATCTATTATTAAATGAGATGTAAATCTGGATTTAATTTAGTATAAAGCACTCAAAAGTTATCTTACTTTATATTTCTTAACCTAATAAATATATAATTATAGATGTTACATGCATGGAATCATATCTATCAGCTAAGCATTTTTATCAATAGGTATGATCGACTACATGAATTAAATACGTCATTGTGTCATGTTCATTTATGGGGATGACACTATTTTACTAGTTGGCTGGGCCCAAACAACTCTCCTCGTTGATTCGGACTATGTAAAACATAGGTCGAATTACATGCACGAAACCATAGATGTTGGATTAAATAAAGTAACATTAGATTATTGTCTCCTTAGCATTTCGATTGATAATATTATATTCAAATAACTTAACTCTGCTCAAATACAATTGTTTTATTGTAACTGTTTCAATGCTTATTAAGCCACTCATCATCTAGACGTTGATTCATTTTGCAGGTATGCCATGAACATGGAGTAATCCACAGGGACTTGAAACCAGAAAATTTCTTGTTTGCAGATGCAAGTGAGAGCTCCCAATTGAAGGCTATTGATTTTGGCCTTTCCACATTTTATACACCTGGTAAAGTTTCATCATTTTATTTCAGTGCCAATGCTAATACTGTAGTATGGCACTTATTGTTTTTATTAACATATCACAAAACTTTACGATGTGGTGACAGGCCAAAGATTCAATGAAATCGTTGGAAGCCCCTATTACATGGCTCCAGAGGTTCTAAGACGTAACTATGGAAATGAAGTCGATATATGGAGCACTGGCGTCATTCTCTATATTTTGCTTTGTGGAGTTCCTCCCTTCTGGGCAGGTACTTTCTGTTTCGTTTTTAAATTGCTCATGTAACTCATTTTCTTGTATTTATCATGTACTTTGAAGTCCCTTTCTTCAAAGGTTTAATTTGTTACCTTGTATATATATATATATATATGGAGATGCTTCTAATTATGGGATTGTAACTGATACAGAAACTGAGGAAGGAATTGCACAAGCAATCATCAGGGGTCATTTGGACCTCACAAGAGATCCTTGGCCTAAAGTTTCAGATGAAGCAAAACACCTAGTTAAGCGTATGCTTGATCCAAATCCACAAACCAGGATAACAGTTCAAGAAGTCCTTGGTATGTGCTCCAGAAAACTTTACTTATATGATTATTCAAATAGTGTTGAAGTTGATTACTTATATTATATGGTTATACATGATTGAATGTTTATATAAAGCGTATTTACACCAATAAATTGGGGTTGAATCCATGGAAAATCTGTACTAACATATTTTCTTCAACTTGAAGACCATTCGTGGATACAACATAGGGAGCATGGTAGAACTGTTTCCCTTGGAGACCAAGTGAGAAATAGGATCAAACAATTCTCCTTAATGAATAGATTCAAGAAGAAGGTTCTTAGAGTAAGTTCTTGGGAACCCCTTGTAATAGTTCAGTTAAATATATTTTAATATTGGTATCATCAAAGTGTGGGTCTTAAAAAGTCCTTAATAACTGTCTTGTCTTCTTCACAAGGTGGTGGCTGATAACCTTCCTAATGAGCAACTTGATAGCATGACCAAAATGTTCCATATGATGGACAAGGACAAGAATGGAGATTTGTCATTTGAGGAGCTCAAAGATGGCCTTGCAATGTTTGGTCACACACTTCCTGATCTTGATGTCAAGATGCTGATGGATGCTGTGAGTTCTCTATACAAGATTTCTGTTTCTTTCAGGTTTCATCTGGGAATCTATATACAACAACTTGTTTTTGTTGATGAGAAACAGGCAGATGTTGATGGAAATGGCACCCTGAACCGTGAGGAGTTTATCACGATGAGTGTTTTCCTGAGGAGGATTGGAAGCGAAGAGACTCTAACTGATGCATTCCGTTACTTCGACAAGAATATGACCGGATTCATTGAGTTTGAGGAGTTGAAAGAAGCTTTATCAGCTGATGATGAACACACTGATGAGCAAGTGATCACAGACATCCTCAATGATGTCGACCTAGACAAGGTAACAAGGAAATTCTTAGGTGCCCTCAGAAATTCAATTCTCATAATAACTTTTTAGGTCCAATATAATATTATATGTTTGTTGTTCATTTGCTGTTGTGGTTTACAAGGACGGCCGAATCAGTTTCGAGGAGTTCAAGACAATGATGAAGTCAGGAGCAGATTGGAAGATGTCATCTCGCCAGTATTCAAGAGCAATGCTAAATGCGTTGAGCTTCAGGC
Organism: Stylosanthes scabra; assembly: GCA_036250425.1. Taxonomy (NCBI): domain Eukaryota; kingdom Viridiplantae; phylum Streptophyta; class Magnoliopsida; order Fabales; family Fabaceae; genus Stylosanthes; species Stylosanthes scabra. Next base: position 49,950 of record JASCZI010090728.1, read on the forward strand.
TCTTCAAGGACAAATCCGTGAGGGTAAATAACTAAAACATGACAAGGAGGAAGCATAGGTTCTCAGTTCATAACTCCCTGGAAATAGTTAAGAGAAAGTGACTCATGATGATGATTGATGCAAGGGCTGCAAAAAACCAAATGTGTGCATGCATGCTGCAATATTTAAAGGCTGTGTACAGTTGGGTTCTTTGACAAGAAAAACAAAACGCCCCCAATATGAAGTGAGGAGCTTGTCTTATTGTCATTGTAATTTTTAATTTTTTGGTTTCATAATTGATGTGTAAATCATCTGATTGGGTAATGCAAAATAGAGAGAAATTCTCTTATAACTACCCCATAGCTACTTGCATTACAAGCAACTTAACTATGAAACCTTCCTTTTTTTATTGCCAAGTGACATACCACAATTTTAATAGAATCAACAATTTGCTGTGGTTGTAGCTAACCAAGCAAAATAAAATTTTATTAGTGTAAACTAAAATACCAATGAACCAATTCTCAGTAGTAGACTAGAGAGTAGAGACAATGTCCTTGGGTTTAAAGGTTCTAAAATTCAGCATAATCCATACTTTTTAAATGTATGGTAAAAATAAAAAAGAAACTTAATCACTTTGTTAATGATGTCTATTTTCACTAGGCTTTGACACAATAATCTATTTTTATTGAAGTTATCAAAACGAGCCGTATATCAAATCTTACACCAGTACCAATAGATCCCACCTTATGTTAAATTTTTTAACACAGCCAGATCCGTTTGCTTCTTAAATAATAAATGACTAGGGTTCAAGTAAACCTACATGATCAATCCCATCAAAGATGAATGAAACTAGAAATTTCAAAATTAAGTTGACTTGAAGCTCTAAATAATAACACATTGCAACAAAAACGGGATGATGGATTCAAGTAAACACTTTCCATTCAATATAACCAAGTGGGTATCATAAGCATTTCAACCAAAATGGTGAATAGTGAGGACTTAAGCAACTACTATAGACATTAGACAAGACTTCTTTACAAAGATTACCACTACTATGAGTGATTGAGACTGATTCTGTTTTCTGTCAATAATCTTCTCCAAACCATCCTCCCGCAGTGAATCAATGTCAAGATTGCAACGACGTAAAGTAGAGGAATGCCAACAGTGCAACCCCCAGGAGCCAAATTTATCAGAGTCTAAGGAAGGAAACAGCAAGTCAATGAAATCAGTATAGTTTTAAGCGTTCATTGGAGGTAAAGAATAATAAATATCATAAAATTAGTAATTTAATAATAACTTTTCAAAATATATTTGTAGAGAATTTTTCAGTCAGTATTTCAATTACATATCCAAATTCATGTATATTGGTGTTAAACAATGTATTCTGTGAGCAATTCGAGCTTGACTCACTATGTTAGCTGGATTAATTGTCAAATAAATATGGCATTTTCCATCCCCAATAATATAAATGACATTGATGAACTACTTTTTCTATTTTCAAGCTCCCAAATCACTGAGACTATGTGTTGTAACAAAATGAATGTCATTATAAATTATTTGGATTCTACAGCTCATTAGTTGGATAAAAGAGGTCTAGTATTATCTAACACTTTCGCATCATTGCTAAGCACTGGTCCTAAGCACTTAATATGTTGGTAAGGGAGCAAAGTCTAGTAACAAGTTACCATCCTAAATTATGGAAGTACAGTGCATAAATATTTTTGTAGAGAATGAGATTTTACCAGAACTCCTGCAACCACGTGAACAACGGGAACAAAATACTTGTCCACTTGGTTCCCCTCTGCATACCCGTTAAATGCGATGACCATCGAGAAAGTATGGATTGTGACAAATGCAAGAGCAATAAGGGCTGCAATATGCATACATAGAAAAAGCGAAACTGATCAAATGAAAGAAGTGAAGTGTTGAAAAGACTACGTCTATATATGCAGATTACAAATAATATTTAGGTACAACTGTTTATTCACAAAAACAAAGATAAGAAGCACACACATTACACATATATAGATAACAAAGATAGAAAGTCTACTTCAAAACTCATGCATCCAAGAACATGTAATATGGAAAAAACCTCACCAGAAAGAAGGAAAAACGGAACCTTTGAGCATTGCTCAACAAAATAAGTAGCAGGGCCAAAAGCAGGAGTCAACAAACTGATGCAGAAGAACACAGCATGCGCCAGACCGTGACCCAAACCACTGGCTACAAGAAATATTCAATTAAGATATCGCAGTAAACAAATGATCTGGAAAACAGATGCAAGCATGGATCAGGGGGAAAAGGCGAAAATGAAGGCCTCCGTTTTTTCTTACCAAGTGCTATCAGCATCTTATCAGTCAAGAACAAATGCGGCTTCGCAACTCTATCAGCAAAAGCATCTAAAGTATCTTCCAACCTCCTACACAGCACCGAAAGACAAACTCCCCCAAATTCAGCATCAAGATAGCATTGCATTACAGAGCAGTAACTTAAGCACTAAAAGTAATTTCCTCATAAATAGTTTCTAAAAGACACAACATGAAATGAATAACAGCTGAACTTAAACATGCAAAGTAATATATATAATCTTACTTGTAAATTTTCCAGAAGAGAAGGCGAAGGGCTTCTTGGAAAGCAATGGATGAGAGTATAAGTATAGCATATGGCCACCATGAAGTTGTTTTGAGTGGCAGAAAACCTCTCCATATTCCAGACAGTGCAATCAAACTCATAAGCCATAACAGTGTACTGCCACAAAATCAAATTCACGAAGAGATTCCACATTCAGATTTCAAAGTCATCATTATTATAGCAATCATAGCAATGCAATTTATGTCCACTGAAAAACCCTAACTTGTGATAGCAATTCAATAGGTCATTGAGCTGTAAATAAAATGAACAAGCCATTTTTCTTAAGATTTTGGTATTCGATAGGGGAAAAAGAGGGGTACCTGGAGAGAACAGTGAGAATCAAGAAGGGCTTTTTGGAAATGACGGAAACGAAGATGGAGAGAGAAGGTCCTAACGCTATCAGTACGTAACCGATTCCCGCAGCTACCGTCATTGCAAATCTCTCTCTCTCTTTCTCTCTAAAAGGAAGAGACTTGCAGTTTTCGAAGCTCAGTTCTCTTCTTCAGTTGTCTGTTCAACACTCTTTCGTCACCATCGGAGAGAGAGAGAGAAAGAGACGATCATCAGCACTGCGATTCGGATACGGATCCTGAATCTGGGTCGGAGTACACTCCGATTTCAATTTTATTTTTATTTAATAAAAGCCCACTTCTTTTTTTAGGTGAGGTATGGGGCCTAGGCCCAAAAATCGCAGTTCTATCTCTATTGAACATTTTAGGGCCTAAGAAATTGAACATCGGCCCAAATCCTTAATATAAAATGTCATCCCCCCCCCCTCCCCCCTCCTCAAACATATGTATTCATTCGTATGAATAAACTTACAATATATATCACACAAAAAGTTACAAGATATAATAATACCAAAAAAAAATTACAAGATAAATAGATAATGCCAAAAAAATGTTACAAGTAAGACAAACATCCATGAACTGCATTCATTTAATTAATCACTGGAATTAATTAGTGAACTAAATATATATGAACTGATTAACCACAGAACCAGGTTTCAGTTTCAGTATTGAATTAGTGGAGGAGTTTTTCAACAAAACATACATCACTACTGATATGAAGCAGTGTAAGCTGTCAGGGTAGGGTTTAGGGTAGCATACTGAACTATATGTTAATGTAAGGGACTAAGGGTCACAAAAGTCCACAAGAATAATTGGGCTAACGCTTCTTGTTAGGCCCAGATTTTTTGGGCTTGGAAGATGGGCTTGAGTTAGAGGCCTCCTTGAATGCTGAGGGGCACAAATCACTTATACCACATTCTCCACAACGAGGTCTCAAGGGAGTGCAAATGGTTTGTCCAAATCCCACCTGTACATATATTCAAAGCCACAAAATGAAAATAATTCTTCAAATATTTGTGAAATATTATTATTATAATTATTATTATTATTGAAGCATAATATATTATTTAAAGTAAAATATAAGAGAAAAATGCTCAAGAAGGAATTTGTCTAATGAGTTGTAGATACCAAAAGAGGATTTATTGGAACCCATTCTTCCTTTGGAAGCCATCTTTGCAATGCCTCTCTTGTTTCTTCAGGTGTTCGAGTTTTCTATCAAAAAATTGTAAGAGGATTAGTTAGTGACTTTCTAGTTTCAATTGTGACCAAAGTACAAGAAGATAATAAACCCAAGTCACACAAAAGAGCAACCAATTATTGCTGAATACCACCATGCTGCAAGAGAAATAGGGTATATGATATTTACATTCTCATACTCTGTTAACGTATGAATAATATTGATGTCATATATATCTTCATACGAGCTTGATTGCCATGCAATGTCAATGTTCGAGTTTTACACAGAAATCAAATCAGATGCAACCACATAGGCAAAAATGGTTTCCTTTCCAAGATAATGGATGCAGAACTTAGTCACTTTTGTAACATGGTACAAGAACATATAAATTAAAATTAGATGATAAATTTGTAAAGGAACCTGTTTTGTGCCGGGTCTAGACACCCACCCAAGCCGATTGCAGATGCGGTGGACATGAGTATCAACACATATCCCTTGAACATTGTTCCATCCAACATTCATGACCTGTAAGGACACTTATAACATGAACTTCAGAAAAACTAAGCAAAGGAACTTCTTGAGTTAGGGAAGCCATTAAACATACCAAATGAGCCATCTTGGGACCTATGCCTGGAAGTAAGAGTAATTGTTCAATTGTGCTAGGTATGTCTCCATCATACTTTGTGAGACAAATGTTTGCGATTTTTTTCAAGTTGGTGGCTTTTCTCGTATAGAACCCAACCTGGAAAAACCAGTATCCAAAAATACAAGTATAGATTCAATTAATATAGAACAAGAATAAACATGATCTTATAAGAAATTGATGTGATAATGTGCAAACTAAGCATATGTTGGCCACTCAAGAGTATGATCCTTAAGATGTCATAAAGTCAAAACTATTAGAATCACAAGACATGAAATATCTTTTAAAAGAAAAAGGAAACATACAGGGTAAAGCATCTTTTTGATGGTTTCTTCGTCGGCATTGTTGATTGCGTCGGGGGTAAGTAGGCCATTTTCAAGAAGACGCTGGATTGCTCCTATTCTTAAAAACACACTTGTAACTTGGAACATTTTCGTAAGCATGTCAAAATATGACAACAAAAGAGCATATGTACTCACCATGAGTAACATGATCTTTGGTTTGGCTTGACAAAAGAGAAGAAACTAGGACAGCAAATCTTCTTTCCTAATAAAACACAAAAGAATTTAGACAACAGTGAGCTATTTTCATATCATGCTTAATTCAATACATAGAAGTTAAGGAATTAGATTGCACCCACAATCACTACAATTCAAAGCGAATTATCATGCACCAATAAAGAAAAGGAAATTTGTGCAACTATAAGATAAGGCATCAATTTGCGACTACAATGATGAGACTAGTTTAGTCATCATTATCTATTAGTTGAACAAGAATTGCCTATGCCTATTGATTTCTTAGAACCACCAAGACACAAAGATAGATGGATGTTTCTTTTTCACCATTCGTCAAATTAACAACAGTATAATACAGAGTTAGACCTTAGGAGGTAGAGTATCGCCAGCTTTCTCACATCCCATAGTGTCAACTGGTGCTTCTGCAGAACACCTCATTCTGCGAATCCCCTCAAGCACCCTTTCCCAGTGTGCAGGTAATTCACCTATACCATACATGAACTAAATAATTTAAGATTCCTAAAACGAGGATGCTGCCGTGCTATCAATGAGAAGCAGCTAAGCTAACTGTATCAGCTTCTAATTAATAGAACGAAAAATGATAGAAATATTATGTCCAAGGTCAAACTAAATTTAATACACTTCGCCATATGCATTCATAAGGGAACAAAATGCCACGGAATTTAACAACGATTTGTAAATAGGAAGTTTTTCTTCATCTTAAAACATCTTACCAGTGGGTCTAGTTGAAGCAGCTTCACTTTCTACAAGCGTCACGTCCAATCCCATTTCTGATTTACCTGAAAAGGAAAGTTATCATTAAATGAACACAATCCAACAATGCAAATTCACAGCATCAGAATTTGTGCTAAGCGCAGTGAGCGACTGTCTGAGACTTATATGTCGCACCATTCCAAGCACAACAGGAATTACCTTAAACACTTAAAGCGTATCAGTATTTCTTTCTTATTCATGAGTTACTACAAAGAAGCTAACAAAACAAGCACTGCGGCACTGCCAAAGACCGCAGCTTATCATAAATTCCAGAATATCATCAGATACTATCCCTTTTCTGATTTTGACATTTTGCCAATGCATTTCTTTTCCAGCTTTCTATAATTACATCATAAAAAAGGACTAATTTATTCACATGTCACTATGGAACAATTGGATCAAGCTCCTCTAAAGTTGTTAATCACTTTAGAGGATAAAGTAGTATTCTAGTCACCCTTAAATGAAGATTGGTGGAACTCACAAATAATAAATATTAAAAAATCAATGGTGACTAAAGCATTACTTTATAGGGCACTTACCAATTTAACAACTTTAGAGGATCTTTATCCGGAACAATTAATCATACTCCTAAGGGTATGTTTGGTTGCGACTGAAAATGCTGCGAACATTTTCCTGGATCGGCTTCATCCGACCCGAATGAGGGAGGGACCACAACAGCTGTTTTCTATTCAGATACATTTCCATAAATACTTGCAGAGTTTTTTATATACTAATACTACCCTATTTTCTGTTTTGGTAAAATATCTATCTTTTCCAGCTTTCTATAATCACCACCATAAAATTATTGAACAATTAATTGTCCTCCTATTCTCCTAATGAGGGTCAACCTCAGCTATTTTGAATTCAAAAAAAAAAATTCCATAAATAAAAACTTCCAAAACTTGAAAACTTAGCAACGAAGTACTTACTGGATTGAGTAATTGCATTTGCTCCACTGTATGCAAAATCTTCAATTTCAGGAAAGCTAGATCTCTGTTTAAGGAAGGCCACCATCATAAGCTATTATTCATTGCAAGGTAAAAAATAAATAAAAATAAAAAACACAAAAGCATACTAAGCATTCAACAAAATTGATTTTTAAATTGAAAACAAATAAAAATAAAAAATGTGGTGACAAGGGTGCATACTATGCATTATTTTTATAGTAATAAAGACACCCATTGAGAAATCAATGGCAAAATCGAAGGCCAATGAAGGAAAAGAATCTAACTTTGTAGTGATCATCACGTGTTGGGGGCTGAAGATCATGTTGTTGAAGTGCCAAAGAAGTGGTTTTGGGTCTCTTGCTTCTTCTCCTGACAAAGACACGAACTTTGGAGAGAGAAGAAGCGTTGGAATTGGAGGGAAGAGATGGAGTTGTTTGAGTCATCAAGAACTATACTTTGATTTTGATTCGCCCCAAATCAAAGGAACGAGGAGGGATAACCGAAAAGACCAACATTTGATTTTTGAGACTTCCAACTCTTTAGAGTTATTGTGTTTTTACTTTTTTTATTTTTTTTATTTACTCAATAAGGTAAAATAAAAATCAGTTGGTAATTAGTAAACGAAATTTATGTATTTAAAAGTTAAAATATTATATATTTAAATTTAAAAAATTAGAAATTAGAAATTTATATTTTATAGTTGTTGATTTTTTTTTCTTTCAATTCATTCGGTCCAAAAGCATTTATTTACAAGCGAAGGGATAAAATGGTCAATGCCACGTAATAAGGAAACTAAAACAACGTTGAAAATTGAAAGAGAAAGAAATAATAATGAACACCAATAAAGTGGATATGTAGTTTAACATTTTGATATTGTAAATTAATATTGAGAGTGACATAAGATTAATATAATTTAAAAACGACGTTAGGGATATTTTTAAAATTTATCTATATATTAAAAATAAAAATTATATTTTATCCTTAAAAATAAATTTTAAAAAATATTTGACGCATTTTAAGATAACTTTTTTAAAATACATGATAATAAAAAATTATACCATTGGCATTAAGGCATTAAAAAAATAATAGTATGTTGTTTTAAAAAATTATTTTGGTATGTTTAAATAAATAAAAGATAATTGTATCTTTTGACATAATAAATAATCAAAAAATTTTTTAAAAAAAATTCGAGATGGTTTCTCAAAATCTTATTTATCTATCTATACCGTAATAAACAAATCCTAATTTTCTATTTAAAAAAAAAAAACACACACACACACAATTATTATAAAGTGCACACAGTACACACAAAGATTGTGATTTTTTAGTTTTTACTACTTCCAGTTCACAGTTCAACCATTTGAAGCAAAGGTGTGAACTTCACTCTCCAACTCTCTCATTCTTTTCTTTCTTCCTTCAAAGTTTCTCTCTTTCTTCTGTAAGGTTTCTGAAACATAAGAATTTAGTGTATTTAAGTTATTCTGAAGAGAGAAAAAACTTCCATTCACTCCATTTACGTTGTTTGCAGGTGAAAGGTTCTGCCTTCTCTCTTTCTTTTCGGTTTTCAGACAACACAGACTAACTAGTTCCCAGGTAAAAAAAAAGTTTTTTTTTTTGAGGAATAGAATTCATCATGATCAAGAAAGTATATCTAAACGTTTTTCTGATATGAATGCTTTGCATGTACAATCAATGAATGCCTCTTTGTTGTTCCTGTTAATGGATAGCTTCTATTCAATATGATCGTGTTGCTCTTCTAATATTTTCACCTTTTTTTTCTGAAAAGCTTTTTTTTTTTTCAAAAAGAAAAAAAAGGAGATTGTTGTTCAGTTTGATCATGTTCATATTCTAATAATTTTCTATCTTTTCTTGGGGTGCCCTTTTGAAGAAAATTTTTTTATTTGTTTATTTTTTTTATTGTTGTCCCTGATGATACAAATTTGTTTTGGCACACAATGTGTTACGATTGGAGAATTTTGTGCCCTTTTCTTTTATCTGTTTTTATCTTTTTAATGTTGATAACTCAGCCTATGTTTTAGATAGCCGGTCCCAAGTCCGGATAAACGAGGAGGGTTGTTTGGGCCCAGGTAAAACAGTGACGCATCCCCATATATGGTCATGACGCAATGACGTTTTTGGAATCATGTAGGGTTGTGTTAGGCTTGTGACAACCATGGACATGACGCAATGACGTCCTTGATCCATGGCCGACCCCACCCAGTGGGAAAACAGCTAAGCTAATGATGATTTTTTAAAAGTTGATAGTTTGTGTTTTCCTCTTGGCGCGTGCGCACACACACATGTGCATGGGCACAAAAGGACTCAGTGCACTTGCTTCTGTTATTTTTGGGTGCAATCTTGTTGTAACAATGCTAACTTCTTGTGCCTATTGAATATTCTGTGTATGTGGCAACTGACAGCATTAATAGTCATTGTATCAAACATGACTCTGATCGATGTGTGTACGACCGAGGACGCAGTTCAGGCGTTTATAGAACACTTGGTTGATCCATTGCTACCAGCAAAATCATCTGTCCGGGATAAACCCTCGCCATCTCAACAAGAGTTAATTGCAAAACAGGTGTCTTATCTTTTCAATTCTTATAGTTGTATATGAATCCCTGGATCCAATTATTGACCTGTGTGGATGATTATGCTGCTTCTCTATTTGGTTTGTTTTATGCTTTTATTCCTTATTCAGATAATTACGTTGGATGTCGATTGATAAGTAAGACTCCGTTTGAAGTTTTATTATTACTACTAGGATTCCTTGTTTTGCATATCATAGTTTGATAGCTTCTATAGTGGAATGAAAAGATTTTTTAAATTTATAATGCTTATTGTTTGTTTCTCTCTTGCAAGTTGCTGAATTCAAGAGGAGTCTGTTTCGAAAGTTCCGATTTAGACTTATTTCCGAGAGAAAGTTGTTATATCATGAATATTTTGGAGTATCATTTGTTCAATTTTTTAATCTGAAACATTCTTACTGAATGAATAAAATTAAAGTTATATACTCACAAAACAAAAACACCTGAAGAGCATACACAAAAGCCTCAAATAAGTTTAGATTTGTCCCATCGGTACTACTGGTGCAATTATACGCTTATAGATTTACGGAAATACATATAAATTGAGTATACATCTGCTCTAGTTACTGATTTTTCTGTTTTTGGCGATAGGTGCATTCTGTTGTCTTACTGTACAACTACTACCACAGGAAACATCATCCAGAGCTAGCGTATCTTCCATTTAATGAATTTTGCAAGTTGATGGTGGTTATGAGACCTGGTTTATTAGCATATATGCAATTTATGCAAAAATTAAATGAAGCAGAATTAACTGATGTGGAGAAACAGCTGTCGTTACCGGAAAAAGTGATTATGAATGCATGTGATGTATGTAAATGCCTAAATCCATCGAAAATTGCTCCTACTATAGATGGATGGCCCATTTCGAAAGTAGCTGTCCTTTTACTTGACTGCGAGAAAGAGAATTGCTTATTGTTATTTGGTTCCATCACCAACGGGATATGGTCTTTGGTTGAAAAAGATTTGGACACCTCCAACCGCAGTTCAGAAGTGACATCAGCAACGAAATATACATATAAAAACAAGAGAGTCATCAGAAAGCCTAGTAAAGATGAATTGAATCTTGTCGAAGCTCAATATTTGGAAGCTGGATATTCTGCTGTAAAGGAAGCTATAGGTAATAAATTACCTTTATTCTGCAAGTCATGATGTTAACGCGATGAGATACGAAACATCTATTTATTGTGATGCTATTCTCGCACCAACATTTTGTTCTACACTTTTTTCAATAAAATTTTACTGTCTAACGAAGATAATCATTGCATTTTGTTTGCAGCTGTTAGTTAATGTATCACTATCTCGTAATTTAGTCTCACCAAGTTCTCTAATGTGGTACAGGAATCAACAAGACTGATATTACACTTTTGGAAAGGCACACCGTCTATTCTCATAGCAAAGAAAGGGCAGCTTCTCGTTTTTATATTATGCGGTGCACTGTGCCAATCAGTCAGGGGGTTCTTCGAGTCCCTCTCAAAGATGTCATCGAAAGGTTTGTTTTTTTATATTATGTAATAAGAGAACATCATAGAATGATGCCTACCCTGAAAAAAATAAGTGGATCTTTATCTTCACATACTGCTACTCTTGAATTGGTATTTGTGTGCTGGATTTAATGCTTAAACGTTTGTTGTAGTCTTTCATAAAACTATTCGTTAAAAAACTATGAATATGCTTCTAAATAACATTGTATGTCTTCTCTTTGCATAGCTTGCAGGGTCCCCTGATCAAAAAGGGTTCCGGCTGTTGGTTAATCACGCCAGTTGTTGAGTACTTCCACATGCTTCCTTATGCTGAAATAATCATAGAGTGGAATTCTAGGTCGGTATTGTTATTCATTTAGAGAAACTTGAGCGAACATCCGTGTTTATGCAGTTTCAGAACCTTGAAATGTTCTTAATATCATTTGTTTCCATCTTATATTTTCTTTGGCAACTACCAAAGGTTTGACTTACTGCTTGTGTAATATATTCCATCTTGGCAGAAAAGTGTTCTCAGATGCTTTACTAGAGTCAAGGATAACAGAGAAAAATATAAAGGGAGACAGCTCTGTAGCGACAGAATCCTCAGTGAGCGAGGACACGTCTATCGGTCTTGTTGGTAAGCCAGACAGATATAACATTTCCCCGAAGCCGAAAAAGGATAACGGAAGTGTTACGCTTAGACAGTCTGATCATATCAAGGAGCCCAATGATATGGATGTGGATGAATCTTCCATTTTTCCATCTCAAAATAAAGAAATATGCAATGACATTAGTAATACAGTACAACTTGGTGAGGATCAAGAAAAAAAGAAGCCATCTGTGTACTATAATTCAAATGGCTGTACAAGTGAGGTCAAGGTTTGTTCTGTACGAAACTTGTTTTCTAATCTAATTGTCGAGTCATTGCTTTTCTTCTTACAGGATGTTTCAATGTGTTCAAGAAAATAAAAAACTTTTAGTGATTCTTGAGCTTGATTGCCTTGTTCGTTATCTACCATTTTGCTGAATGGAATCTGTTTTGGCAGGCTGTGAGGGTTGATTCAACGACGACGAGAGATGAAATCAACAATTATGGTTCTCACAGCATTATTTATGGCAAGGGGAACAATACCGCATATGAAAAAGAAAAGAAAAGAGTAGACGATCATACCCTTGTCCCAAATCATTCCAAACCAGGTTTGGAGAAGCTCATAGATCTTTTAGATTCAAAGGGGAAGATATTGTCGCAAACTGCACTCACTGCTCTGATCAGAAAGAGGAACGAGCTGGTAATAAAACTTCTTTTTTTGCTTTATTATAATCTAGTGACAATATTGTTTGGGATTATATCCTTTCTCAATAGCTATGATATGATACATTTTTATTTATTATTATATTACGTACTTCAATGCTCAGAAGCTCTATATTCGGATTGATCTAGACATAAATTTTTTAATGCAGGCTCTTCAGCATCGCACAATTGAAGATGAAATTGCTCTCTGTGAGCATAAAATTCAGAAAATACTAACTGGTTCGTTTACCAATCAGTCGTCTTTACTTTTATTTTTATGTATTTTTCCCCATGTATATGACTTAAAATCCATGATTACATGACTAGTTTCTTATTTTAATCTTCCTCTGTCTTGTCAAATGTAGGGGATGAAGATGATGTTGTTTTGAAGATCGAATCCATTATAGAAGGATGTAATGACTTGTGGGCAAGGAATGAAGAAAATGGTATGCTTCAAACCCTATCTCCATGTATTAAGAGGAAAAAATTTACAGAGGATGCTGCTTTCACCCTTGGTCCATGCGAGGCAAGTCATTCAGTTTGCTTTACTAGCTTTTACATATGAATTTTTTAGTTATAGAAAAGATTTTTTGTTGGGTTATTTATAGGAAATGCTTTATGTTTTCACCATTTATCGAATAGCGAGACGACTCATTTCTAGTTCTGTAAAAATGCACTTAGAACTCTATTAAATATTGCAGGAACTGGATGCTATATGCCATGGAAATAATTGGGCCGTACCAACTTATCGTGTGTCACATATAGAAGGTAATAATATCTAAACTGGATTAGAATCCATCAGCGCTGACTTTTTAGCATAATCTCATTAATCATTAATGCACTTTCGACAGCATAGCTTCATCGATCCATTAGATGATTTCACTTTTTTGTTAATGTTATAATTACTTGGTAACTATTTGATCACTTTCTTTAAAGGTGGATTCCAAGCCGAGGTATACATGAAAGGAGTTGAGTTTCAGTTTACATGTAGCAGCGAACGGTGTCCCAGTCCTCGTGAAGCAAGAGACTTAGCTGCTGCAAAGATGATAGTTAAAATTAAGAGTATGGCAAAATCCACCAAGTAATGGTGGGAGCTTTGGAATGGCGATGCTTTCAACTTCTTCCTCTATGGCTTTTGGTATTTTTTGGGGTGCTATATATGATAGTACAGGAAAGGAGACATCCATTTGATAAATAATCTTACACATTTTATTTAATATCAAATCTTAAATGTATGGTGGTATGGTAAACTCAAATGAGAGGACTACATAGATTGGTAAGTTATAGTTTATTATTCTTACCACCAACAACTATTTTATTCTCATGATGCATTAATATTATTCCTTGCAAAATTTAACTGAAATTAATTACCATCTATTGTTGATTTATCAAGCTTCCTTTCATTGGTTTTATTTATTATTATCTTATTCTTATTTATTTTTACAGTAATGCTATCCATGCATTTATGCCGACAAAATTACAATTTCTATGCTTCGACGTATGTGCTAGATAGATACATAATCTGTGTACATGTAGACTTATTTTTATTTTTAATTGCATTCCAAGTTTCCAACTTATATCCCGTGAACTAGTGTCTTTCAGTCTTCACTTCCTAAAGATCAAATTCAATTATATTCATTTTTTTACGTATAGAATCTTAAAGTGTAATCAATACTAAGAGAAATAGACACACACAAAAAAAATACTTAAGAGAAATAGTCACCCAAAAAAAAATACTTAAAGAGAAATAAATTCTAGAGAAAGACTCATAGCATTAGTTTTATATGGAGTGACTACATGATGGAAAACTCATTAGTATTTTGAAAGCAGAGTGTAGTCATTCCATCATGCTACATAGAAATAGATTTTAGAGAATTAAAATGAACTTGCAAAAGTAGAAATATTTCGTAAAATTGCATCACGAATATACCCTTGTTCCCGGCTCTCGGCTTTTGAGAGCCGGGGTGCTTTTGAGAGCCCTCAAGAGTAGCTTTTTAAAGCTGGCTCTTCAAAAAACAAAATGACCAATTAACCTTATATTTTAATAAAAAACCAATTTTATCTTCAATTAATTATATTTAATTTTATATTAATGCATCACATACTAACAAAAAGGTCATTGTAATAATTTATTACTTTGAGAGCAACTATCAAATAAATTTACCAAACATAATATGTGTGACTTATGCTTATTGAGAGCAATTTTGAGTTATTTTCCCAAACGGTCATCATGTGGCTCTCCATCAGCCGCTTTTTGAGAGTACAAAGAGCTCAGCCGCTTTTTGAGAATCATAACATTACCAAACCGAGCCTTAATCTTATCATAGTCCTAAAATCCTATGATTACCATCTTTGGCTAGAATGCTAGATGGCACCCATATTTAAGTATGAATCTTTCTATATTAGGGAAAGTAAGAAGAAATGAGGTCTTGTACTCAATCAAATAACATTAAAATTAATTGAAAAGAAAAATCCCGACTTTACAGTAAAATCTTTCCTTTCTTTTTTCACTGATGGGGAAAGGAAAACCCAACTGTCAGAAATTTGCATCATCCTCTACAAATTTCAACAAAAACTTCAAAACCGAAGCCTTAATATCATCACCTTTATCTATGGTTTCAAACACACCCTTCATAATCCTTGTGTAAAGCCTTTCAAGTTGTGGAACACTGCAATTTTCACTGCGCTTAACAAATTGTTCCTTCAGAGACTCCACTTGTCCTGAAAATTCACCATCCACCATCGTGACATCTTCAAGACTTACGCCCCCATCAGCATGGCTACTCATAGAAGTTCCATGTGAATTTCCGTCGATCATCACAGGTTCTACCCTTTCAGTATCCATGTCATTTGTCTGATGCTCCTGGGGAGGCTTTGGCGGTAAAGAATCTTCTTGTGACTTCTCCTCTACCACTAAACCCAGAAATGCGAAAAAAAGTTAGTCAGCTTTTGAATAGGTAATGCAACACGGAAAAAGTTGAAATAAAATTAATGATTGGCATGCTTCTCTATATTAAGATACAAAATGACAATTGCAGAAACCATTTGCATCACAAAAATTTTGCAATATCAACTGGGAGAGAAGAAATATACAAGCAGCAAAGGCATACCTGGTTGCGCAATATCAACTGTCTTCTTTGTTCGCTTCAATGCTTCATAACTCTGATCCACATTAACCTCCGGTTGGACATGACGAAGTCGAGCACTTGTTCTAGTAGCAGCACTCAGCTGTACAACAGGAGTTGCAGGGAATGTGGATACCCCTAATTCATCAGGCAACTGAGCTGGACCTCCTTGGCTAGCAATCTTGTCACAGTATGCAACCAGTGCTGGATCCATCTGTGAGATCATCCCTTGCACCTGAAAAGGAAAAAGAATGGACAAAAAAGAGCAAGATGAGAAGCATTTTTCAAGCAACAACAAAAAGGAAAAAGAAACTAAAATAATACAGGACACAAAAGAGAGTCTATGCACCGCATCACGCAGCTCGCAGGCTCTACTGACAATCCTAGCGCCATTGTAGTCCTGTCCGTTGTAAGCCTGAGTTGGGAACAGAACAAGGATCAAACTTGGGAAATGGTTCAAATATTGAACATATTGTTTGAAGCAATCTTGATCAAAGTTTTGTATTGGAGTTAAATCCAACCAATAATAATAATAACAACAGCAACAACAAAAAAATGTCATGGTATACATGCCTTTGCATTGGAAACAATAAGATCAATATCCTGCAGGAATGCGTCACATGTGATATAATGACCATTATCAACATGTTGCAACACAGTAGCCATATCCATTGGGTTTTGTATAATTGACCGATAATTAGGTGCATCTTCATCCGAGACTGGATAATGGAAGGCATTAAATCGTTTGTCATACAATATCCTACAAGTGACACAAAGGCAATATTCAGGTAAACGTTCCATGAATTTAACTTAAGGTATGACTTTGCCAAGTGAAGCCAACACAAATACAATATTCAGGTAAAAGCTCCATCAATTTAACTTAAGGTATGACTTTGCCCAATGAAGCTAACACAAATAGCATAGGTTGACATACCGATTGCAAACATCTCTAAGGCACATACGCAATCTGCGAAGCGCATGTTGCTCAGCTTCCACCTTTGCTTTTAGCTCAGATACCTTAGGACCAGTGGCCAACTTTGGTGCCTTGGGAAGTTCAGGAAGGCATCCTTTATTATGGGATT
>JASCZI010090728.1:71493-87074 GCA_036250425.1 Stylosanthes scabra
TAATTCCTTTGAAATATAAGAAACTAGAACACAATGATTTGCAACACGAACAAACAAGCAAAAAGAGAACACAAAATCCATCCCAAAAAAAATAATATAATAATAATCAGTCAATTCCAGCTGCGACAAAAAAAAATTGAAAAAAAGCGTGAAAAACGAGAACGATGACGAAGTTTCCGAAGGCAAAAGAGAAATGCCGAACATGAGAACAGATTAAAAGGAAAGAATCTCTAGGTGGAGGAGGAGGATGAGGATATGCACCTGATCGCAGTGAATCAGCGATGGTGGCTAGGGTTTCAAGGGAGAAAAAGGATAAAGAGAGAACAAAACTCGTCAAGCACATAAACACTAGTCTCTCACGGTGTTGTTGTTCTTCTTCAAAGTGCCAAAACCTCTTCTTTTTCTGTTCTTTTCTTTTCTATTTTTTTGGGTGTGTTTTTGTTGTTCCAAATATTTCGTGAATCACACTCTGCAGCATAGCATACAAATAACAAAATTTGTTTCATGCTACTCCTCACTCGCTTCGTAACTTCGTTCCAATACCCGAATCGGGAAACGCCACGTTTGACCCGTTACACGACCCGGCCCAGTTTACGATCCACAGGTTCTGTTGAAAAAATGATCCATTTATTATATAAAAAAAAAACATGTTTATATCTTTTTAATATTTTTAATTAAGACTTGTTTGGTATTTAAACATAATTTAAAATTTAGATCGATAAAAAAAGATAAATTTTGTGATCAAGGTCTTAGGTCAATCTTAATTATGATTACACCAAAATTCAAATCTTGGAATTGGACATTTTTGCGTCCTTTTCCATATGTGTGAATAATGTAATAACCCAAAAAAAAAAAACTTGAATACATTTTGGAAAAAGTAAAGAATACAATACTTTTTAAAAATGACTTGCTATCAGAGATAATAAATAAATTGATAGACTTTCAAACTTTACTTTTTCTGTATAATGTTATAAAAAATTATTAACTTCACTTGTAGGTAATTTTGTTAAATTCAAATAATTGATATAAAATATAATAAATAGAAAACTTGTGTAACACTACTTATCTAATAAAGAGTGTTTGGAGATGAGCAGTTTTTTTTTGTGACTGAAAATAAAAACAAACGGAGAGCAAACTAAGTCACAAGATCCCGTTGAAGCAAAGTATTGACCAAAATAGTATTGAGAGATTTTTTTCCTAAAGAATATTTATTGTTCGGACCAAAAGTTTTTTTTTTTATAATATAGATAGATAATATAAGTAGAAACCCACTTATATAATGTTCAGGTCTTTCTTGTAAGGATCGCTCATTAACAAGATGAACGTTAAGATATTATAAGAAACGAAATGAACCAATATATTGACAAATAATAGGAAAAATCCAAATCCCTGACAAAACCATACATGGAAGATTGAATAGAACAAAGAAAGCATATAAACTCTACAATCAAGAAACTTGGTTTTTACCATCAACAAAATGAATGAAACAACTGATTGGGGAAGAGAAAAGTAACAAAAACAAAGAATGTTGTTCACCTCTATATATATATAATTACACACAAAATCTATCTGCAACCTAGTTCCATTATTAACATCCAGCAGCTTTCAAGAACTTGTCATATGGGCTAGATGGTGGTAGTCTTAGAGAATCATATGAACAAGGGCGAGCTTGATACCGCGGTTGAAATTGCTCCAGACTCACTAACTTCAGATCAACTTCTGAATACTCCAGTGTCTACACAACAATGCCATTGAATAATTGTTTTGATATTTAAAAACAAAAAACAACACATTACAGCAATAAACAAATAAATGAACTATATGCCTTGCCTACTGCACTTGTACTACAACAAAAGCAAAATCGTGTCCCCTAAGTAGATTTGGTTACATCGAACACACGACACCATATCATCCTGTCGTGAATCATATCTATAGCAGTATAGTATACCTCATTTTTGTATAAATCATCTCTTAATTAATTGGACTAGTTGTTAAAGTTGAAATGATATTAAGAAAGTTACGAACATCATCTCAATAAGATGATAAATAGATAGAAAGTTTAATCATGGGATGTGAATCCTGATAATGCAACACTGTGTAATACGGTAATGAAATTTTTTCGACATATTATGACAAATGAGCCTAGCAGCATACAAGTGAAATTTCATCTTCTCTTTTTCCCCCTTTTGTTTAAAAGAGACTAAGAATAAATTGGTCAACATTTAATCCCCAAGCTACCAAAACACTAATCAGAACATTTAGCGGTAAATAGATCCTGAAGAAAACTTTTTTTCTTTTGTACTGTAAAATATGATAAAAACATTCTAACCTTAGTTGAGAGAGGGGTAACTTTGATTTCATAATCACTTGAAAGAACAAGCGCTCTAGATTCTTGCTGGTGCTTGAAACTTTGAAGAACTGACAGCTTCTGTTGTTTCCCTGTAACAAGTGCCTCACACTGGTTCTTCATTTGGTCATAAGGTACCGGAGCTGAAGAAATGGGGACACTTGCCACTTGCCGTGCAGTTTCCAAAACCTGTCCATAAGATAATTCTCTTAGCATATCTTTAACAGTAGAAGAAACATAGTCTCTGCTATCCAGTAGAAGCATGAAAAATGAAAAATTGATTAAAAACAATCAAAAGCCAATCAGCTAGCTAAATTTAGAAGTGCATAAACTTTTACCGATTCTAAAAGTTGATTAACGCTTAGGATGTCAGGGTTATGGATAGATAATGATGACATGCGATCTGACTGACTTCCAGCTCGTTCAAGGCCAACCTCTTCATCAGTCAGATTTACTGGAGCCACAATCTAGAAAACAAAATCATCGTAAAAAACTAATAACAGAAAATATTAAACAACCACATAAATGCAAACACTATTTGAAAAAATTACCTCATTAAAATCTGGAAATTCAATCTGAGCAAGTGGAGAGCATGGCCGTGGTGTCTCCATAAACAATGGCGGCCCCAATGGATATGCATCATCTGGGGAAAACCCTTGTAGTAGTTGTTCCTTTATGCTTGATAACTCATCCTGGAAAACATGAAAAAAGTCATGTTATTTACATTTACACCCTACTGACTTGGCAATCAAATCCAAGGCAACTTATGTTTAACGTTCCAGTTTCTTCACACACCTAAGATTTGCAAGTATGTTTTCCCAAAAGAAAAAAAAAAAGTTTTAGTAGATATTATTAACTCAACAATCTAAAATTTGGTCGAGCATAAAATTTGCCATTTAACGAACTTAATGTGATTTTTGAGAAGTCAATGCGTTTAACAATGTAAAACTGAAATACAGTAGGCACTTGACTAAGTGAAAGTGTAACTTTGAATTTAAGCAAAAGAATTACCTCTGGTAATTTTGAATATTTGGTCAGAAAGTATGATATTACAGTCTCTTTCAGCTGTTTGTCATCCAATTGCAATGCTGAAAGTGACTTCACAGCCCCAATGTCATCTTCCTGAGATCCATAAACTATCTTCTTGGATTCTTTATAAACAGCTTGCAGCCTGACATCCTCGACCAATTCAAGAAAAGGATCTACCTGTGCATTGTTTACTTTAATCAGTTTACCTAATCATTATTGAAAAAATGTGCATATTCTCAAATTTTAAAATGAAGCTAAATAACAAGGACATCCAATAGGAATCAAGAGATTAGGGGAAGAAACTAACCGTTGTCTCGGTCAGGGATGCTTTAACTTTTGGAATCAGTTCAGGGAAGCTTCCAGCCCTTGCAGAAAATATAAGCATGTATGATGCCAAGGTAAAAAGAGACCTCCTGCGCGACGGTTGTAAACCTCCTTTAACAGGAATATACGAATCGGCATGTCAGAAAATTTGCAACAGAAAAATAACTAATCTCAATGGAGGTTCAACTACAACAAAAATTTGATAAGATGAAATGATAAATATGAACAACACAAAGAATACCACGTGATCAAATTCAGTAAATCAGATAAGTAATTTGCAATTGCTTTTGTAAGTAAAAGTGTAAAACAAAGATCAGCAAAAAATTTTCCAAAAGGCTCTTGGAATTGTGAATACTGTAATACTTACTTTAAAAAAAAAAAAAAAAAACTGTAATACTTAGTACCATACATGCTAGAAAACCTTTTTTATCCAAACCGATAAACAATAGTATTCCTTATAAACAGACAAATCAAATTCAAATAAAATTATAAAATGGATCATGAACATGAATTTTAAATTGCTAAGGAATATGAAATGTGTTGCTTATAAGGCTTTTATATTCTAGAACAGGAAATCAGATGGAAGTCTGAGGCTTATTCATTAACATCGACAACCTTAGGATTACTCCAAATAATAGTAAAGAATTGGAGAATGGCAGCACATCAATATGACAATGTAAAAAAATCATGCATTCATGATTCAACTAACCTTCTTGGTCCAAAGAGATGCTCCTGAGCGAGAATGCCAGTTGGAAACATCTTGCTAGAGCCATGTGACCAGAGGTCTGTGGAAAGACATGTACATCATTATGACTTTGAACAAATTAACTATTTAAGATTTGACAAAGTGATAAGGATTACAATTTTTTTTTTAAAAAAAAAAATGCATTTGCTTTGTACCAATCTCACCTTAGAACGAGTGAACAATAAAACAATGCTATAAGTGTGAGCCATTGCCTCAAAATTTGCAGGGCCATTTTCTGCAGATGTTGCCTGAACCCAGATTAAAGAAAGCAAGAGACTCACTTGGTGACTGCTTAATCGGAAAGAACTAAGCTCCTGAAAATTTAACAATAAGAGTTTAAGACAAAATTATCTTTGATTAGGAATTGCAGGATAAAGAATTAGATGTGATAGGATAAAGAAGAAAAGACGAATCAAAATAATTGAATCGCATACTTATATATCTGAAATCAATATTTGTGTCTACTAGTGTAAGTATGTGATTCAAAAGACTAGTGGGTTCAATGTCTACAAGTATAATTATAAAAGTTAAGTGAGAAATGCATACATCTTTTCCATTGGTTAGAGCACTAGAAAAGCTGTAATCACAATGTGGATGAACCACAAATTTCCCACTGAAACCTGCTACTGTATTTCCTTCTGCAGGTTTCCCATTCACGCGTTCTTCTCCCGAAATGCTGTCCTGCTGAATGGAGAAACTTTCTCTTGAAACATTGTGAATGTGAACTATCTTTTTTTTCTGGTCTAGTTGGGAAGAAAACACAGATGGCATAAGTACTATAGAGAAGATGCTATGCGCCCCAATTCGTGTTTCCTGGTCAGGGTGAGCCATTGCCAAGAGCAATTGATGAAACAAGGCATCAGGGAAGGCCTGGAATAGTAAGTAAAAACAGTTTCTTAGTCTTACAAGCGATATGCAAGTGAAAAAGTGTATTTCCGGTCAAATTAAAAATACTTACCTTCTTGTGATATGATACATTAGGGATGGATGTGATTAATTTTGCACTTTGATAAACAGCAGAGATAGTTGTCCTTGCTATTATGGTATTATTTGAGATATTCTCTAACACAACAGCTAACAAATCAAGAATAGGTCCTACATCCCCAACCTGTAGTGCTCGAAATGTTATAGTAGAAGTAACATAAGTTTAGAAAGAGGAAACAAAAAGTTGTGCATACCTTTTTTGAAAGTTGTAATATACACATTTCTAGGGCAGATTGGAGTTCAGCATTCAACTTATACCCGTCATTTCCAATGCTGGAAGCTTCAGCTGAATTTTGCAGGCACCTCCTTAAATGTTTAACAAGGTCAGATATTGCGCCGATTGTTGCCACTGAAGGCTGTTGCTTCATATTCTGTGAAAGCTCTGTTATGGTGTTAACGATGTTCGTCTTAATGATAGGCTGCTTGGCAACATTCTTATGATCCAAGTGTTTCACCAAAATGGACAAGAGAAGATGGGAGTTGTCTCCTGTTGTGTAGAAAGTGAGTCAATACATGGAAAAAAAAAAATTTTGGGGGGGGATCATTCTTGGGAAATTATATTTGTTTCACTAAACTAAATGTTGTAGGGCTACCTGATTCTTCTAAAAGAGATTGTAAATACATCAAAACGGAACATGCAGTGCCATTTTCAGAGGCCCATTGGTTCTCGGTATCAAAGTTATGAAAGACAGGTTCAAGGACGCGTCGCAAGGTTGTAGCCTCCCTTGCCACTTTGACCATATTATACAAGCACACCTTTGACCAATACGTAGGATCTGTTGCAGTATCACTGTAAAAGAAGTGAGCACATATGAGCTGTTTGGATTCATGAATGCGGGAACAATGATAAAGGTAGGAGGAAGAAATAAGAGTAAAAGAGAACATACGGCATTGAGTCCAGGAACTCTGGATTCAGGTTATCTTCTTTGGCATGGGTGGAGTTAGATTGATGACTCATGTAATTCTCCAAAGTCACCGATATAATCTATTTGATAATCCAACCACAAAAACAAGAAACAAGACAGTACATCATCTGATTGAGGGGAGTAAAAAACAAACATAATCTGTTGCAGTGAGTCCAAGGTAATCTTGAAATTCAATAGCCAAGTATTGGTCCAAAGTTTGGAAAATAAATAAATAACAAACTGAATCACAACGTTGAAAACTGCATTCCTTTCTTATATACAACTGTGTGTATCATTGAGCAATAGCCAAGAGTCAAAGTATGGAAATTATACTCACCTCATCGAAATCCACGGAGAGATGTGAGTGCTCACCCATGAAACGCACCTAGCCATGGAAACATAGAAAAGATGAAAAGGTATGAACAAGGAATGGTGCAAATGACCTTAGGGAACTACCAAAAGGATACCAAAGTGGTATTAGGAATAACTGACTCAAATGATTTAAATGTCTCCCTCAGTCCCTCTTATAACCGTAAGCTTACCCCAAACGTATCCCACTCCTCCACAAAGAGTTGTGTTCATAAAACATAGTTAAGGAGTGTTTTTCTTAGTGTGCTATTTATTTATTTTTTTTATAAATTTTCTTTTGTCTATTTGATAAAAAACTGTCCCAAATATATAGAATTATGGGAATGGAACAAGCATTAAGCAATTTCCAGAAGCAAAAGGAAGAACCAAAACAAGGAGCAGTACCATATAGGAAAGAGCCTGTAGTCCAGCTGAACGTAGATGTAGAGTTCGTTCATCTTCGCCCACTTCTTGAGCCAATTGGCATAGTTTATGTATAAAACCCTCTAAGTTGAACATGTAGGTACCATCTGTCTATTTTTAACTGAAAGTCAGAGATACAAAACCTGTTCCTTTTACTAAAAAAAAAGAAAGGAAGAAAGGAAAACAATATATATAGATATAGATAAGGGCTAAAACATTCAATATCTATAGAAAGAATTATGCTGCAGTTTAAACTGGCGCCCATTTCCAACAATGGGAACTCTGGTTTGACTCTTTGAGGTAAGGGGCACCCACTTTTACCACCAAAAGTAATTTCCACACAGATACTTTTCAAAGGGATTGCAGATCTCTACACAATATCCATGAAAGCCAGTCGCAAAGTTATGTTAAGCCAGAAAGGTTTAATAACTAAATACCTGGCATTCTATAAAATCAACAAGAGTGTTGCAGCCTAATATCCTGATTTCATCTTTTCGAGACTGTTCCAGAAGAGTCCGAATTATCGCTAATAAGCTACTGGCATATAGTGGCCTGCAACACAGGAGTATCAATTGCATACTATTACATATTTGAAATAGATTAAAGTGGCAATCCAACAATCAAAATCAAAATCAAATGAACCAAAGGTTTATTATACAGGAAAAAGTGGCTGTCTGATACTAATTCAAAAACATTTGGCGAACCAAAACAGCAAAACTACTCGTTAGGAGGGAATTTGTCAGAATAATGACAATTAGTACAATTACTATATATGTGCCAGTGAACTTACATCTGCTCCTTGCATGACAATAAGAATTTCCTGTATATGCACAAGACAACTTTAACTGAACCAAACATTTCATTGCGCAAATCCTTGTAACATCTTTGCTCCAGGTTCTCAGTTATCTGTAAAGATATGATAGAGAAACTTAGATTGAAGCAAGAACAATTTCACCACATTAGAATATTTAATATCAACTTCAGACTTGGCCAATGATCTAAGATATCATTTCACCACATTAGCATATTTAATATCAACTCTAAAGCTAGCTAAATTGTCATAATCCGCTATGATTAATTTATACAACAGGATTTGGCAATGACAAAGAATTATATTACCTTGGGAATTCTTAATGGATTCTTAGAAACATACTCGCATAGCTTTCCAATTTTTCTGTCATTAAGCTCAGCCTCCTGCCACACACAATAAGATCTCATATAAGAGACAAGGGCTGAGAGTGGCTGCAAACTACAAAGCATTTGAAATACAAACATCTACAAAATTCTAATAAAATTCACTAGAATAGAAAACAAACTTTATCTGTTTATCATGAAGCTTATCATAGGGAACTCTCCTAACCATGATTTTAAACTATAACCAGAAACAGCTGTGGCAATCAAGGCAACCACATCATGAGAGCAATTGTAAACACACTTTTCAACTATGGGAATAATCACAATGTAAACTGCAACCGCAAAGCAGTCTAAAACTATGCTCATGCCAAAACTAAAACCAAGAAGCATAGTCATTAACATGAGCTGAAAATGTCACCTGATTCCGGGGAAAAATATCAGCTAGCAACTTCTTGTACCGTTTCACAGGTTGTCTCGAGCTCGCCCGCATAGCAGGACAAACCACACAACAGAGGTTACCACAAGCAGGCACAACTCGCCTAGACATAACCCCCATTTTGCTATGAAATTGGAATCACACTTCACAGTTCACACACACCCAATTTCCTCACCTGAAACCAAAAAATAAAAAACATTTTCACATCAAAATGTTCCTTCACAATTCAACATTTCATTATTACATACAAATAATCAGAACTCAAAAAAAATAATTCACCTAAATTTCTCAGTTCATCATGACTCCAACAATTACAATTTTCACAAATTACATTAAAAAATTCAGAAAAAAGTTTCTCTGAAAATTCTCTGTTCATCAAGGTTCCAACAATCACAATTTTCACAAATTACGCTAAAAAATTTGAAAACCAACTCAAAATTCAGCTGTATTCCGATACAATAAACACATATAACCAAAAACAATGGATGAAAATCGGAAACTAAGCTGAGCAAAGCTACATTGACTCACTTACCGAAAAATCAAAACAAAAAGAGATTCTCCTTCGTCGCAGAATCAAGATTCTCTCTCGGATCACGATCTGGACAATAGAATCAATACTCGGAAACGAATTTGATAACCGCGTAATAGGCTAAGAGATTAAAAGAAGGAGGGAAAAATAAAAAAGAAAAAAGGAAAAAGAAAATGGAAATGGGGTCAGAGAAGAAGTGAGAAGAAGGTTGAAGTGTTCTTGTTAGACAGGCTGTGAGAGTGTGCCACAAAATTAAATGCCGTTACAAAAATACTAACACGCAATTGCCCCTTGTCCCTTCTCTTATCTCTGCAACAACAAAAACGTTTCTCTGTTACTTACTCTTACTGCTATTTCAACAAAAAAACTATAGTAAAATTTAATCATTCATTTATTTTACTTTATATATTTTAATTATTTTATATAAGAAAAAGTTTAGGGAACCCATAATTTGTTAGCCACTAGACTTTTTCCATCTTTTCTTTTTTCTCTTTTACTACTCACTATTTTCCTAATCAATAATGCTACACAAGCAAAACCCAACCAAGTTAAACCAAGCAATTTTGCCCCACTCTCACCCAGACGCGTGCATTACACGCACAACACTCACCCACAAAAAACTGAAAAACGCGAAAAGGCGCTTCTCTCTGCAACCTAGATCCTCGTCTTCCTCTTCCTTCTTTTTCTTCTCAGTTATTGCAGCTACCACTGCCACCACCATCGTTGTCGTCGCTGCAAACGTCACCGTCGTTATTGCCGCCGCCATCATTGTTGTCACCGTCATTGTCGTCTTCTTCTTCTTCCTCTTCTTCGTCCTCCTCTTCCTCTTCTCCTTCCTCTTCTTCGTCCTCTTCTTTCTTCTCATCATCCTCCTCCATTATTACATTGTTATTGTTGTTGGTGGTGTTGTTGATGATAAAAAATTGAATTGAATATTCTAAGAAAACAGAAACGAATTTTGAATGAAAACAGAAACGGATTTTACATGAAAAACAAAAACATATTTTATATCAAAAACAGAAACGGAATTTACATGAAAATAGAAACAAAATTTATATGAAAACAGAAACGGATTTGGTGATGAACCCACGCCTGGGCGTGGTCTTGTTTACGCCTAGGCGTGACTTTGGGTCACGAAAACAGAAACGGAATTTACATGAAAACAGAAACGGAATTTATATGAAAACGTAAACGAATTTGGTGATGAACCCACGTCTGGGCGTGGTCTTGTTTATGTCTAAGCGTGACTTTGGGTCACGAAAACAGAAACGGAATTTACATGAAAACAGAAATGGAATTTACATGAAAACAGAAACGGAATTTATATGAAAACAGAAACAGAATTTATATGAAAGTATAAACGATTTTGAATGAAAGTAGAAACGATTTTAAATGAAAATAGAAACGGTTTTGAAATGAAAGTAGAAACGGTTTTGAATGAAAACATAAACGGATTATTGGAAGTTACCACTGAAATGTACTCATCTTATTCTTCTTCTTCATTATCATCATCTTCTTGTTCTCCTCCTCTATTTTGTTCATCTTCTTCCTCTTCATTCTTCCTTCTTCCTCACTGTATTATCTTTCTTTTTCCTCGTCAATGGCATCATAATCGTCGTTCTTCTCCTCATCGTTGTCGTCATCGCCACTGTGAAAAGTTGCAGAATGAAAATGCATGCAGTTGCAAAACAAAAACGCAGGGATTTATGATAAAAGAGGAATGAGACAAATCAGGGATTTGTGATTTCAAAAAAACGAAAAACCTAATACCCCTATTAATGAGAGGCGCGTGAAGTGTGGTGACTTGGTTAGACTTGGTTGTTAAAAAAAGCTTAATTATGTATAATTATTGTTCCCTAATTACACTCATGGGCTCCCCTATGGACTCCCTAACGTGGGCTCCCCTATGGACTCCCTAACGTTGGCTCCCTAGCATTACTCTTTATATAATAATGAAATTAGCTATAAGTGTAAACATAAATATAGAACAAATATAATATAATTGGATAATTATGAAAAAAAAATTAAAGTCTTAAATCTTAATATATAAAAATTAAATTCTAAAAAATGGTTTTTCTTATGTACCAAAAAAAAAAAAGTTTTGTTATTGAAAACTTGTGCACCTTACTTGTTACTACTTGTTAGCAACTTTTTTTTTACCGCTAAAAACGGATTGAACAGTGTGATTAATGATTTAATGTTGACAACACGACGTCATCGTTTCCGCGTTAATGATTAGGTATTTAGGTTTATGTTCACATCCAACGTGGGGATTAACAAAATTTGCTAAACTAAATATGGGTTATATTATATTTTTGAGTAATGCTAAGGAATAACGTTAGGGACCAATAGGGAGCCAATAAGTGTAATTAGAGAAATAGTGGGTGGTAAAAGGAGAGAGGAAAAAGAAAACAAAATGATATTGGCTCCCTATTATCTCCCTAATATTGGCTCCCAAAACTTTTTCTATATTTTTATATTGAAAAGACTAGGGAACCAACATATTATGATCAATAGGGAGCCAACATATATTATTGACTACCTAATAACTCCCTAACGTTGATTCCGTAGCATTATTCTTTTAAATATTATTTTCACATTTTCCATGGATTTTTTTTAAATAAATAAAAAAATTCTAAATTTACAAATATGGGCGCAGGTACAAGAATTTACGAAAATAAGTCCTCTTTACTTATCTCGGGCTCAGTGGTCTCGAAATACATTTTACACGTATCTCGGGTTCACTGAGCCCGAGATAGCCCCTTTCACGTATGATTCAACGTATCTCGGGTTCTCAGAGCCCGAGATATGTATCTCGGGGCCACTGAGCCCGAAATAAGGTTTCCGCCTATAAAAAGGCAAGAAGACCCGAGATTCACTCACTTTCTCCTCTCTCTCTTCCATATTTTCCTTTTTAGGCACTCTCTTTCATTCGTTAGTGTTGTGTGATAGAATGGCTCCTCGGGGACGCTCCAGAAGAGCCGCACGAGCAGAGCCTGCTCCTGAACCGGCCGAGGAAGCAAGCCAAGGTGCACCGGTTGGGGGAGTCCCACAGGCTGTAGAGAGTTTGTCGCGGCTCAACCGTGAGTATCACATCCCAGGCGCCTTGGTGTTTCGCTTCCTAAAAATGTTATATTTTCAATTATGTTGTATAATTATGATGAATGTAGGTAATATTAGACTAGGGCAATAAATGTTGACTTAGTGTATTACATGTTAGTTTATGGTAATATTTGCGTTATATAATTTAGCGTAATTATGTTTAGGGTAAACAACTTAGTCTAGCATGTATTTTTTTTTATATTAATTTAGTAACATGTTAATTAATTATTCAATTAATTTTTATACTTATCTGATATAATCAACAATATTTTGTTTAGTTTAGATATTAGCAGAGTGTACTTTGGTTTAGGATAATGTGCATGATAAATAATTTAGCATTATCTCTATAAAATAATTTCTTAATTAGGAAATCCTAATAGTTTAACAATTTGTTGTATTTTTTATTAGTAGAAAGTATTTATATCCGTAACAGAAACAAGTAGATTTAATATAAAATATTGTTAAATTGTTGTAGAGAGAGAAAGTCTTATTGTCCAGGCGTTGTTCCTTCCTTATGCCTGTTCCGGAGCAGCTGATGCCGTTCATGATAGAGGACGGTTTCGGGCACGTCATCCAGCTACGGGACTTCGCCTTCGACGCTCCACTCCTGTCAGCATTTGTGGAGCGTTGGAGGCCAGAGACACATACGTTTTGCCTCCCGTGGTGTGAGTGCACCATCACGCTGCAGGATGTGGCATACCACCTTGGTCTCCGTACGGATGGGGATCCTGTTGGAGGGTGTATGCAGGATTTCCAGGAGCATTATCAGCAGCAGCCGTGGGACATGGTAAAGCAGTACCTAGGTGCACGCCTACCTGTTCCGACTAACGCCCAGAAGGAATCCTTTGTCATTAAGATGGTGTGACTATGGGAGAGATTGCAGCACATTCCAGTAGACGCCGATCCCGACACGCTGCGTCAGTACGCCAGATGCTACATCATGCTCTTCATTGGTGGGTACCTCATGCTGGATAAGTCCGACAACTTGGTTCACATTCGATGGCTCCCGTTGCTGAGGGACCTCACCGCGTGTGCCCGACTTTCGTGGGGGAGTGTTGTACTTGCTTGGACGTACAGATCACTCAGCAGTGCTTTAGAGAAGAGTACTCCGGATGTGTCCCGCTGATATTGTCGTGGATCTACCACAGATTTCCCGACATGTGCCCCCCTGAGTTGGCAGTAGATGCATGGCCGTTGACTGAGAGGTATGTGAATATGCATTTGTGTCAGTTATATTTCATTTTTTCATACACATGTGTGGTTTAAACTTTGAAATGTTGAACAGGCTCATTGGAGCTCGGCAGGGAGCCTGGGATGTACAGGAGGGACGTCTACTGCGGTAGCGTGCTAGGATAGACAGACTCACTTAGGATGAGGTTTGTGTATATGATTAAGCATTCTTATTTATGTTATGCAATATGTTATACTTGTGATGCAATAACATATTTCCATGTGGCCAGATTCGCTGGACTCCGTATGATACTCTTGGGATACAGGCGCTTATTCCTGATTGGATGCATTCACAGGCCGAGGTATACACATGGCGTTCAGCTGTGCCTGTGGTGTGCTTCAACTATGTGGGGATGCATCACATTGACCGAGTCATCAGGCAGTACGGTGGAGAGCAGCCAGTTCCAAGACACCCAGTGGACGTGACTAGGTTCATAACCAGCACAGCTAGAGGGGACGATGTGTGGTGGCCCACGAGACTCAAGACTTGGTATGATGGGTGGCGACGCAGGAGGTCACCGGAGGTGATGGTCACTGTACATGCCGGTGGGGACTCGCGAGGCACACGGCAGTACTACGATTGGTATGTGGGTGTCGCGGCTGGGATCAGCCTTGTTGCATCATTCCGTGCGAGTCGCATCGTGCCCAGTGACCATGCGTCGAGTTCAGGATAGCATCTCCCACCACCCACCACGACACAGGCCGAGCATGGCACATGGGTCCCCACGTATTCGCCCCCTCCTGTAGTTGGGTATTCGGTCTTTGATCCGACCCGCATAGGACATGAGTGGGCCACACCGCCTTCGTACGACGCACCCACTTCGTATCATAGCCACGTGAGCACGCCACAACACATCAGTGCTCCAGTCCCGACAGTCACCCAGCCCGTCCATGATCAGGATCCTTCCACGGCTGCTGAGGCCGCACTTGCAACTCCTCCACGTAGATCCCACAGGACTGTTAGGCCTCCTGCATGTGGCATTGGGGGACACTTGCACGGACGTGGGACCCAGTAGTAGTTATATATTTCTGTATTCGATGTTATCTTGTATTTAGTAGGATCATGTGATATGTATTTTGGACATTGTAGTTTATGGTATGTTGTTTAATTGAACCATGTGATACATATTTGCCATGTACTTTGGTCTTTGTATTGGATGTTATTTAATTCTAGTTTGATAGTATCATTTCCGATCTATATCGATTATGTATGTTATATTTGATGCACCCAATTTCACTCGGTTGATTTGCGCAAATAATCTTTCATTAGACTTCAGAAAATAAAAGAAATACGTCATCATAAACAATTATAATCCAAACACTGACTATTATACTCGATGGATTACACACTAAGTTAACATAAAACAACAATGAACTATAGTAAACCAACCAACTATGACAAATGATAATAAACTAGTTATCTTCGGGATGTGCCGCATTTGGGCATCCACGACGGCTGTGACCAGTCTGTTTGCATAGCCCACATCTCTTTTCCTGACGCTCAACCAAGTCCATCTCATTCCGGATCTTGGTGGAAACGGGACGCCCCCTACGCTTGCATCGCATTCCTTTGTTCAGCCTAATAGTTGATCCATACCATGCTGGCCACAGAGCCTGATCAGGGATATGAGGGAAGTCCTTCGCATAAACGCTGAACACCGACTCCATGCTGAAAACAGGATCGACATAGGCACCCCACTCTATCCCCACGGCGGCACATGAGGCAATCACATGCCTGCAGGGAAAATGCAGCTGCTGAAATCTCCCACAATCGCACGTACGTTGCCTAAGGTGCACTTGATAAGTACTCTGCCTCGAGCGAGGAATATGACCCACCTCCTCAACAACAAATTGTGCCGATCTGCGGTCACAGCTAAGTACCCTCATCTTGGGGAGATCGGCCTTGCTCTTCTCAATCTCAGATAAAAGATACTGACTTCATTGGCTTCCTGCCACAACCTGTGCATGAGCTTCTTGCCCTTTCCTGATCCAAAGTTGCTGCAACCTCTCATATGTGGCCCGCACAATTGCAGATATAGGGAGAA
>JASCZI010090729.1:9127-32096 GCA_036250425.1 Stylosanthes scabra
TCCTTTGGAGATGGAGGTCAAGAATGTTCTTCCATTTCCTGCTTTATCAATCATGCCTTGTTTCATAAACATCTGCTCCTTCTCCAACTCACTTAACCTCACCCTCATCCTTGAAATCTCTAGCTTCAGCTCCCGGTTCTCTCTTCGAAGAGAAGCGTAGTTATCTCTTGGGGACATGGCAGCACTTGGAATGCCACTGCTTATTCTCTGTGACAACAGGCCGTCCCCTGAACTCCCTGACACCGCATTCTTCAACCGTAGTTGCTCGCAGTACAGGACTTGCACCACCATCTGCAGTGGAAGCCTATCATTCTGTGCAGCATGGTTGCATGCTTCTTGAGACAGCTTCTGACAATCTATAAACTTGCAAATCTTCTTGCATTCTTGTTCTGTTAGAGCTGGATGAGCCTGAACAAGCAGGAAAATGTAATTGAAGTGTAAAATAGGCATAGTTTGAACAATGTTAGTGCAAATATTTAGAGAGATATGAAAGAAGAACATTTATAAATTCAACACAAATGTACCTTCAGATAAATATCTACAGCTCTATAAAGGCCATCATCAATTACGCGAGCATACTCGGGCAGTATCTCGATCAAAGCAATGAATTTCTGTAAGCTTAAGTAAGGATCAGTTGCAATTTCTGCAAGATAAGCATCAATTAGCTGCCCTACTTTTAGCAGAGAACCATGGCTACTAGTTGAGCCGAAACCATCGGAATCATATCCATAATCATCAGCTTCTTCCTCCTCAATTCGCTGCAAGAAATTCACCAGCAGCCTATGAACTGTATCAACATCAAACAAGGAGTCTCCACTCTGCAGAGACGGTATGAGAAGATCATCGAGGGAAACGGTTTCCAACCTCAACGAGATCCTCCTTTCAAGTTCAAGCCTACATGGAAATGTTGCACCCAAAATGATAGCCATCTTCAACATTCCAAACATAAAAGTCAGCGGAATTGAAGAGTTTTTATCTGCTGGCATGAGACTCACTAGAGTTTCCACAATAGTCCTCTGATCCAATTCCATTGTGGTTGGACTCGAATTTGCCCTAGATGGATTCAAGAACTGGCTTTTACCAATACCCTTCAATGATGATTGAGCATAATGCATAAGTGAAGCAATGATGCTCTCTGATCTAACTCCCATTCTTCCCATGGCAGATATAACTCGCTGGAAGAAATCAATTCGCAAGACCGATAGATCCTCAACCCACCATGCAATGACACAATCCTCCTTTAGCTCTCTGGACTCGCCGTTGCACTCTAGCCGAGATAAACCAGAAGCTAGCTGCTCCTTGCATGCATTCATTGCAATGGATTCCACACACCTGCTTGGAATTTCAATCTGCTCTACTAGTGGTGGTAACATCTCACAGGTGGACAAAACTTCCACTGACTTCTGAAGATCTTGAAAGACAATGTCTTTCATATAAGACTCTGTTCTTGAGATGAGGTTCTGGTCTTTGTATTCCTCTGTCATTTCAAGGTACTCAGCAGCGCAACGTAGCCTTGCGACATTGAATGCAGTGATCTCAAAATTCATGCCATAGCAAAACTTCATGGCTAGTTCAAATGTTTGATGTCCCCCTGGGAAATTGAGGAGTTCCAAGCTCGAAAGGTTTGAAACCTTGGCATCAGCAACCATTTTTCGGATCTTGCCACTCAGAGTCACTAAGGGAAACTGTATGAATCAAGACAAAGTAAAAGGTTAGTTTTATTTTCAATTGTGACTTTGAGTTCAAACTTTTAAGTAAAATATTTTGCCAAATTTTAGAGACATTGTTAATAGTAGTCTTCAGATTACTGTTGCAACAAATTTTCACTCAAACAAAGGTAATTAGAAGCAATGAGCATGGGTTTTAACAGGAACATGCTTATGAGTTATGAATCTGCTTGAAGAAAAAAATATTCTGTTTTTACCTTATGCAGCAAAAATGATTCTCCATCAACTACAATTGTAATGTCGCCGGCAACATCGGCGAAAATTCTGCATTTACAAAGTATGACCATTACTTTCAATTTATCACAAAATCATATTAAGGGAACATGATTTCAAAAAGAAAACTATCAAACATGAAATTTTACTTGATTTTTTCTCACAAGAATGTAGATCCTTCTTAAACTGATGTTGGATATTTAGATCTCACTTCAACATTAATATAAATAATATGCATAGTCTACATCAATCCAAGTTTTTCAAAAGGGTACTGCATCAAACTCAGTAGGATATACAACTTTAATGTAAAGAAAACACTATTGAAGTACCTTGTAGTGAATGAGTTGCAGAACCTAGGAGTAGTTGCTGGAGAGCGTTTAGATGAAGAGAGTGAAGAATTCTCAGAAACCATTCTGTTTTTTTATGCTCTCTTTTTCTTTCTCTTCCTCCTTCTACTGCTTCAGTTGTGTTAATGTTTCAGAAATAGCAACACAAAAAAAAGAAAAGCTTTGTGTGCATGAGAGTGAAAATTAAAAACCATGGAATAATAATAATGTGTACGGCCAAGATTATTTTGTTGGAGGAATATCTTGGAACTCTATAAGGCTCCCTCCCTCCCTCTCACACTAACAAATATAGCATTCAATTATTATTCACATTTTCAGAAATAGCCATGACATGACAAGAAGCAGCACATAATGATGCTTTTTCTTTCCTTCTCTCTTTCTTTCTTTCTTTCTCTCTTTTCGTTTTCATCAAAACATGAGATGTTTGGTGCAGTCAGCCTATGGTCTTATTCTGAGACCCATCTTTTGCTTTTTGGCTGCTTTTGTTTCCCACTTTTGCATTATATTACTATCATCATTCAACATATGCTACTATACTACAAGAAAAATTTTAAATATATCCGGAATCTCAGTGTTTTAGTATTGTTTTAGTATTTTTAATCGATAATTTTAAAAAATATAATATATACATACATTAATATTAACAACTAAAATTATTGGAATTCAGGTATATCTAATATATTCAAAACTTCTCTTACTATATACACATTCATATTTACATGTTATATGAATTTTTTTGGGGTTTCCACATGTTTTATGATCTAAAAAATATATATGTCATTACTAAATAAAATATAAATTAAGATGGTATTCACACAAATTGATATAAATAAACTAATATAGTTATTCAACGTAAAAATATTTTTATATAAAGATTATAGCTAAAATATTAATACGTATTGTGTTAAATTAATTTAGTTAAATATTTTAAATTATCTAAGTGATAAATAATGAAGTATTAGTGCCTGTGTGTTTATGTGAATATGCTTTCTTTGTATTCAGCTTTTAGAGATGGGCAAAGACAAATAATAAACGGTGGAATTATGGGATTTAAGTATGTCAATTACTCAATTGTACAGTTACATGTATAGCAGATAATTTGTCCCTTCAAAAATCAAATTTACAGCTTTGTTTCTTTCTCTGCTGTTTTGCAGCTTTGAATGTTCTCTTTTGGGAATATAATAAGATTGTTAATTATTGGAGAGATTTGTGCAAAACAGTTAAGATGATGGAATTCAAAGTTCAAACACCATGAACCATGGATAAATCGTGTTCACGTTTTGGACACGACACTCATCGATAATTGTCCGACACGCGTGTCTTCCGTGTTACATTCGTGTCTTTCAAAAAATAAAAAAATACATCTTCGGACACACTTGACACTCCAAACTATCATCACGTGTTCGCGTGTCCAACTTTATTCTTGACTTATATCCTTAAGATGCGTTTAAAAATAGTAAATATTACTATTTATTAAAACTAAAAGTTATCTTATATATTTTATATAATTAAAAAGACAATAAAAATACTTAAAAGTAATATTTTAAATATTAAAATAAATAAAATATCAAGATATTATTATAATTTTTTAAAAAATATATTACATTTTATATATATGACGTGTCCCCTGTCATATGAAAAATTTAAATTGGTGTGTCGCTGTATCGCGTGTCGTGTCGTGTCCTGTGTCCGTGTCCGTGTCCGTGTCCGTGTCCGTACTTCATAGAAATCAAACATATCAATTATTTATTGTGCTGATGAACAGCTGGTACTATTCTTTGTCTCAACTTTTTGCTTGATAAAATCTTAAGTTTAAAAAAATTTGAGTGATGCTAGGTGTACATCAAAATCAGCCACCAGTGTATAATACGTATTGAGATACAAAATACATGTGTGGTTAATTTATTTTTAGTGTATATTTAGTATTTCAATGCATATTATACATTGATAACTGATTTTAGTGGCTGATTTTAGTGTGCAAGTAGAATTGTTGAAAAGTTTAATGCCTTTAAAAACACTTGTTATAATTTTAAGAAAAGTAAATTTTCAAGTCTAATTTTTTAAAAAAATTTGCATTCAATATTACACATAGATACATCAATATAAATAATTATTTTTCACACTCAGTTAATGATCATAAAAAATATATTATTGGATGGCTTTTCAACGAATAAAAATTGAACTTTTATTTAAAATGTTAAAAATATTTTTTAATATTTCAATTTGACGATTAACAATGTATGAATGTATCTAATATTTTTATATAATTAAAGTATTTATATAATTGATTACTTAGCATTATTCATGTAACTAATATATAATATTGGAAACATTTTAGATACTCTAGGATATATGGTAATAATTTAATGATCTTAACCGTTAATTTTAATTATAAAATAATTTTAAGATATATACAAATTAAAATAAATGATTAAGATTATTGAATTAACATAAATCATAAAACACTCTGTGTGTGTTTGGATTAGCGTTTGTGAAACTGAAGTTTGATAAAACTTAATTTTATAGAATTGATTTTGAGTAAAAGTGAGTTTATGTCAACGTGATTTATGTTTGACAACTTTATATTAAAATTGATTTTGATAAAGTGAATGTTGTTTGGATGATATTAAACAAAATCACTTTTTGATAAATAATTACTAAAATAGACATGAAATTAAATTATAATATTATCATTTTAAGCATGTATAATTTTTTAATATTATTTCAGTATTTTTTATAGTATATTTTTTTAGTATCCTAGTGCTCGTTTTTAATATTTTTATAGTAAATTTTTTTATTCTCAGCTGAGTACAGTATAATTTATTATTATTATTATTTATAATTAATTATTATTTTTTTAATTTACTCTAATCAATAGAATAAAAAAATCAGTATATTACAAAAATAATAATTAAAAATTATAATACACAATAATTATAATTATAAAAATGTATAATATCAAATAAAAAATAATAATAATGTTACGGAACCAATATTAGGGAACTAATAGGGAGCCCATGAGTGTAATTAGAGAAATAATAGGTGGTAAAAGAGGAGAGAGAAAAGAAGGAAAAAATCTATTGGCCACTTATTTGCTAAAAAAATTATGGACTCCTTAAACTTTCTCAAAAAATAATTATCCAGAAAAATATGAAATATTAAAAAAATAGTTTTTTAAGGAAATAATGAAGGACATAATTGATAGATAGAACATAAACTTTTTTAATTAATAGTCTAACGTGAAAAGTTAAACGCAAAAGCAAAAATTTTTAGCTTTTGGAAAACTTGAGTTTGATGGCAGAATCAAGTTTGCGTTAAGAAGGAGAAAAACTAGCCAAACAAAAAAGTGAAGCTTTCAAGAAAATTAATCGTACTTTTAGAGCATCAAACGCTAAACCAAACAACCATGTATTGTTTCCTATAATGTTAAGAAGATAGAGCCAATAATAGATAACAAATCATAGAATACAAAATCTTGATAATAATAAGTTGCCGTGATATCAAGTTACCATGCAATAACGTGATTATATTGTGATGTGGATGAAGAAAAGCAAAAGAAAAAGGGTCAAATGGTCAATGTGAATTTGTTGGAGAAAAGGAAAAGAAGAAAAGGAAGAGAGGATGAGATTGTAAAAGACCATTAAAGTGTTGTTTAAGGACACACATACATCTGACATGAACATGGATCGATGCTACACAAATTAGGTTTCACGGAACTCAATAAAGATGTAATTATTACAGACACCACCACCACTTCACAATCTCAATCTCAGCCATTGTTTGGTTCACAAGAAAAAAAATTGAAAGAAAATAAAAAAGAGCAGAAAGAGAATGGCAAGAAAAGTGGATTTTCTCTTTGTTTGGATGTAAATATATTTTTTTCTTCTTCTTTTTAAACCAATTTCATGTCCAAAATAAATGAGTCTGTCTTCATATCTCTAAGCACAAAAACTAATCAAATTTTGTTGGTTTCCTCTTTGTTAATAATACTCATCTTAAACGATTCAAATTCTCTCAAAATAATCTCGAATTTAAAATTTAGTATATATAATTATATACAACTTGAAAAAAATAATACTACTCATCAAAGCTAATAGATTAAGATAGATTTATCCTTTTCAATTTTTTTATGACAATTTTGCAACCAACTATGATTAAGATAGCTTATTAATTTAAATTAGACTACTAAAAAAAACTCATAACAAAGCTTTGATTTTGATATTAATAAACTTAAACATAATAATTTGAGTAATTTATAATATATAGTAATTTATATTAAAAAAATAATTGATTGGAATAAATTGAATCATGAATTAATTTATGAATTAATTTTTACATTTGGATTAAAAACCAGTGAAAATTAAATTGACTTTAGGATTTTAATCACACAAAAACTGCTTAAAATGTTTATGAGTAATTTATAGCTTAAAAGGTTCTAAACTATTTCCCAAGGTTGCTACATTAAATCTATCATTGTATTATTGCCAGATTTGATTGGATGAAAAATACATTGCATAATCCTGTCAAGTTCATCACCAATAGTGAAGACCAAAAAATCTGAATTGGTGGTAGTGCCTAATCAAAGTTACTATGTCTCTGCTAGTGTATGTGCTATACAATTCATTGCCAGGAAAGTCCCTTTTCTGCAAAATCATGGCATCGGTCCTAATTAACCATGCATACTTTTTACTCATCACAAAAAATATTATCCAACATAAAGATATAGGAACATTGAACTATCAAAGTGTAAATAATATGCAGTGCAAAACTTAACTAGTCTTAACCTCCCCAACTGCCTATAAAAGAAGAAACTCATAAATAGTAAACCAAAGCCAACATTTGACAGTTGTCCAGATAGTACATTTGCCAATTGCAATCAACCTGCATCACAAATTGATACATGTAACTCAAACGGATTAAAGATTAAACGGCATATATACAAATTTCCAAGGATGATATAGAATATTTTAACAACATTGACCCAATTTTATGCAACTTAAATAATTTTAAACTTTAAGGCTCCAATATGATATTAAGCTGATATAGAATAGAGATAGTTAGAGTTCATACCATGTTATTTAGGATTTTGGCCAATGAAGTTAAGCTGACATATTGTAGAACCCCTCGGTATAGCAGATAATTTCATGACGATATCGTCCTTTGTCGCTTGGTTGAGATTAGATTTAAGGTGAATTGTCATTGTCTTCAAAACAAGTCCTCTTTGTAAAACACATGCAATAAATTCACACTCATCTGCAGAGTCTTGATATCCAGTATACTCGAAACTCTTGAGATGCGATGTCACACAATTGGGAACCATGGTTGGTGGTATTGGCCCATTATATTCCAATTCCACCGTCGGAAACTACTAACAAAAAAAGGCACTTCTCAATAGACTCAGACCAACAACATAGAGAAATAGGGAGACTAGTTTAAACTTGATATGTATTCATACCCAGCTATTATTTATTAGGAGACGTTCAAGCAGATGACAATTATGAAGGAAGTTTAGCAGGAAGCATTTGTTGAAGCATGGAAAATCAAGTTCTAGATTGACCAAACGGTGAAACTCCGGAAATGCAAAACCTGGAGCCCTAAATAAGCACTGTGTAGAAGATAATTAGATACTAAATATAATTAATAATCATAGTTATAAATTCAAATTATACCTCAAACATTTAGCTTGAAGAATCATGCGATTATGATAAGCATATTACATCTGTTGTGCGATCTTTCAATGCCAACACTTTCGTTTCGCTGAGTGCTTGGAGAAGCTCCAGCATCCAATCGACATTCTCAGCCCATTCTTCAATAGAGAGATGTGCCTCCACCATAATGGGAAAATTCATAACTGAAACCCGTATCGGAACCTCCTCTGGGGTCTCTATTCTCAAATTGAGGTATTCCAGAGATGGAATGTATATTTCTCGGAGATAAATCTCTTCAGTCTCGGCATAATAAAAACCGCTTTCTGAAAAGGTTAGACTCTTGAGCGTCCGAGGCATCTGGAGTAGTTTAGGTATCTTAAGGCAACAAACTTCTAGATCGAGGTCAAGACTTTCAAGAGCAGGGCAACCAGATAAAATCTCCTCAGCATCCACTAAGCTGCTGTGAACCTTTAGGTTCTTGAGGGATGGCAGATAAACATT
Organism: Stylosanthes scabra; assembly: GCA_036250425.1. Lineage (NCBI taxonomy): Eukaryota > Viridiplantae > Streptophyta > Magnoliopsida > Fabales > Fabaceae > Stylosanthes > Stylosanthes scabra. The sequence goes on from JASCZI010090729.1 coordinate 17,564, forward strand.
CAGAACCTCTGAAGCATCAAAGAAATAAATATCACCATTCAAAACAAGGGACTTGAGTGATGGACAAGTGAATATGCCTTCAGGCAATTTGATTGCATCCATTTCTTCATCAACGCTGATAGTGACATGGATATACAGCTCCTGGAGACGGGCCCAATAACGGCATCAAGCCATGTTGAGATGGTTTCCTCTGAACTCTCTGAACTCTCAAAACAAGTGAGGCGGAACTTCTCGATGGGGTAAGAATCTGCATTGCGCTGAGCAAGAATAGCATTCACATAAGACTGAAAATGAGATTTCAGTTCCTCATCGTCGCAGGAGGGGTAAAAGAGTCTATTATCTATGTCAATGACTTGGAGATCCTTCCAAACATGGCGCCACCTGCGAGAGAGGATGCTGGTGGAGACAGCTTCTTTGGTTGGGAGGTATGAGAGAATTTCGCAAATGATTGAGTCTGGTAGGCAACTAATTCTATCCATGTTGAAATTTAAAACACTAACATAGCAAACCCTAAACCCCAATTATGTAAACACAGCAACAAAGTAGCACGTTAAAATCAATCAATCACAAGAACAGAAACCCTAGCATCAAGTATTCAAAGTGATGAGTGTTTACCTTATCAGAATCGAAGGCTTCGGAAGAATGATTCTTCAATGGGGGTTGGCAGGGAATTCGAATCGCCACTGGCTCCTTTGCCTTTTCGTTCGCGCGAAACTTGAACTCCACTTTCACTCTCCTATATTTCAAAAGAAATGAGTAGAGAGTAAGATAACAAATTTCTTAAAGAAAATTACATTTAAGTATCTTGATATTGCATATTTACAAATTTATTTTTTTTATAATAATAACATATAAGTAATTACACATCAGATTTTAATAGCACAAATTAATGGTTAACTTCACTAGAAAACGCATTGATTTCTTCACCAAAAACCTTTCCATTTCTTAATTACACTTAAGAAATAGTTTAAGTGGTAAAGTCATATTATTAGAAGGTTTTCAGGTATGCCGGTTTATCGATATATCCGTAATCTGTAACCGTTGATTTTGATTTATATTTATATTTTAAATTTTTTTAATCAAAATCAACGGTTACAGATTACGGATATACAGATAAACCGGTATACCTAAAAACTTTTTCATAACTCCTTAAAGTCATATTACAAAATTATTGATATTATTATTTTGATTAATTTATTAAAAATAATAATATTCATAATTTTTAAATTTATTAAAAAATAGTCATTCTAATAGTTTTGTAAACTTATTAAAAAATAATAATATTACTAATTTTGTTAATTTATTAAAGAATAATAATTTTCTTAATATTATTTTTAATAAATTAATAAAATAACTATTATTATTATTTTTTAATAAATTAACAAAATTATTAATATTATTATTTTTGATAAATTAATAAAATAATAATATTAAATTTTTTTAAAAAATTTTAAACATCTATAATAAATAATTGCAATATAATATTTATTTTGATATTCTTGTACAATAAAAAAATTGTTAGTTTAAAAAATGGTGAATACAAAATAAAAATAATAGTTAAATAAATATTAATAAAACACTTTAGACTGTATATATTAATTAGAAAATATATAATATATATTAAAAAAATTAACAAAAATTTCATTTTTTATCTCAAAAAATACAATTTTGGAAAGAATATATCACTTTTAACCAAAAACTTTTTAAAAAACAAAGTTTTTTTTCGGATAGGAATAGAGAAAGATAAAAAAAATTTAACTTTTTATGAAAAAATTATATGACTTTTTTTTTCGGTGACAACAGATCTAACCAATTTTCACAGCCCTACTCTTTATCCAGTGTTTAAAATTAAACTTTAAAAAAAAATGGATAATACAAATATTGAAAAGAAAAAAAAAAGAGCCAAGCGAGCAGATAAACAGATATATGAATGAGTGTGATATTATGATGATATGGTTCGTGTGAGTAATAATCTTTAATCAGTTTTAAGGGTTTTCTTGGGTTTGGGTTGGGTGGCTCTAAACAATGCTAACCCTCAACCTCACTCCTCCTTCTTCCTCGTAAGTTTTCTTCTTTTTTTTTTTTTAGTTTTTTTTTTTTTCTCAACCTTAATTGTTTTCCAACTTTTTTTTCTTGAAATTTTTTATTTTCACTTCTTAGTTAGTTGTTGTTGTTGTTGTTGTAGGTTCTCTGTTGTTCCCTTTCATGCCAATTATTCACTGTTTATACAAAATTCACAGTTATTGATTCCTTCCAATCTTAGTTACTCCTTTTCTGCTACAGGTTCTCTCTTATTCTCTCACTCTCTTGCTTCATGTTGGGTATTATGATTATTGCTGTTGTTATTATTGTTATGCCTTCATTTTCTTTTTGTAAAGTTTTAATTTTTAATTTGTGGGTTGTGTTGTGTGTTTTGTGTTTTTGATGCAGCAACCAGAAAGTTGAAGACTTTTCAGCTCAAGGCTGGATTTTGGGAGTCAATTAAATCTGGGTATGTTTCAATTTGATTGAAAAATTGGGATAGATAATGGCATTAGGTTTGGGAATTGTATTTATTATTAGTCTTGGTTACTTAGTGGAAAAATGGCTACTATGTGGATTGTATTGTTGTTGCATTGTGATTGTGAGAAAACATCGCTGATATGAATATATATGATCACAATTGCTGTCGTGCGATAACCGATCACAGTTTAAAACCGAAAGCCTTATTTTGGTAAAATGGTTGCCATGAACGAGGATAATTAACATGTTGGAGTAGTTATGTTTTCCTTCAATTTGCATTGGTTGTTCTTATATAGTTATATTTTCCGGTTGTCCTGCGATTTTGTAGCTCTGTTAGGTACACTTTCTGCTAGTTTTGTGTTTATAGAAAGTTTTGCTTTGATTAATTTAATACTTTTGTGTTCTTTATAAGGAATGTTATTGAATAGAACAAATAACTTATAACAGCACTGAATATATTAATGGAATCTGAGGTTCTGGGTGGAATTCAACCTCAGAAACCGGAAATTGGCGTGCATTACAATGTGAAATGGCAGAAAATAGAAGAAAAGATATGGAAACTGTCCTAGGTAGTATAGAGACACTTCAACCTCACATTCCTTTCTGAACAATATGGGCTAACTAACTCTCCTTGCTCCCTCGCATATATAAAGCCTTGTTCTTCATCCCCAAATATTCACGTGATCTCACTCGGTCACTCCCCCTCCTCGCATTGAATAAATTTATTGATAAGTTTTTTACATTATATGGCCTTAATCACAAATATATAAACTAGAGAGATTTGGTTGAAAAATGTTTCTAGAAGGTCTTTTGTCATGTATTTCATGTCTTGTCATCATCTATCCAAACAAGATACAAATCGATAACTTATGTTTTTGTCTCTGTCTCTTATTTTTCTCTCTTTCTCTCTGTTTCGGTATCTTTGTCTGGAGACATAATCGAAACGGAGGCTAAGACCTTATTGAAATTTGTGTATAATATATGGACTTGATTACAAACTTCTAAACTATAAAGATCTAAATTGAAGATTGAGTGAAACTATAGGAACTTCTAGAAGGATTTAACCTCCTCAAATACATATGATATATTGACCATTAGTGTATCTCTTTCGTTCACATGTTCTCGTTTTCAGGTTGATTAAGAACAACACTACGCAAGTTGTTGATCCACCAAATGCGGATGAAGAAGATGAAGAACCTATGCCTCAAGAGTTTGTCCTTGTTGAAAAGACTGAACCTGATGGAACAGTCGAGCAAATAATATTCTCTTCAGGTGGAGATATTGATGTTTATGACCTTCAAGCTCTTTGTGACAAGGTGTGTATTTAACATGTCTTTATGACATGCGTTGACGTTTCTATTACTGTGTTTGTTTGGTGCAATAATGCATGCATATGCTAGCCTTCGAATTGATCTAAATTTTATCTGAAGAACTGATGAGCATCATCAAGAACTTTGTATATTACATCTTTCGACTGATAGCAATGATCAATTTGTTGGTCAATGTTTTAGTTTCGTTTACAATTAACAACGAAAAGAACTCGTTTACCTATTTAAATCATTCATGGGAGTAGTTTACTTAAATCCAAAATTTGAGTACTGAATTGGCCCTTTATTTTTTTTTCTTCTTTTTCCTTAATAAACAAACTCGCAATCAGTATGATGAGTAGTTCATCTCTTTAACAGGTAGGGTGGCCACGGAGACCATTGTCGAAATTAGCTGCTGCTTTGAAAAATAGCTATATAGTGGCCTCATTGCATTCTGTAAGAAAGTCTCCGGGGTCAGGTAAAAATAATATGATTCCTTGCTGTGTCCACTGATTAAATTTATCATTCGGTTGTTATGCTTTTTCCTTATTCCTGTGGTTGTCTAAACCTATTTGATGAACATTTTGGTGTACTTGGCGAAGTTATTTCACAGAGGGGAATGAACAAAAGAGATTAATCGGCATGGCTCGTGCGACTTCAGACCATGCCTTCAATGCCACAATTTGGGATGTCCTAGTTGATCCTGCTTACCAGGTATTTTCTGCCAACCAAAATGTGTTACTTTATGGGGCATTCGGTGTCTATAACTGTATTCGAACTTATAATATAAACTTAAGCTATCTTTTTTACGGCGAAGAAAGAACTATGCCAATAAGCAATAACTGTTATTATGCTTTATGAGCAACTTATATTCTGTTGTTTGCTTGAAAGTATGCTGGGGAAAACAAATGCACTTGAATTTAGAGGAAGCTAAGCTTGTATGCATAAAGTGGTGTCGAATTCAGGCATTTCTGCCGAATCATTTTTGTGCTTGAGTGCCTCATGTAAGCATAAATTCCAGCTGGTGATATTGACGTTTTGTTAACTTTTATAGGGCCAAGGTCTTGGTAAAGCTCTTGTAGAGAAACTGATTCAAGCTCTTCTGCAAAAGGACATTGGCAATATAACTCTATTTGCAGATAGTAAAGGTATAATAACAACATTCTTAAAGTTTACCCTTGTTATCTTTGAAGATGTGCGATACGATAGAACTCGACCGCTATGTCATTAGTGCTTAGATATTTTGTGTGTTTGCGCCATGCTTTCTATAGTTTGGCCTTAGGGTAAATTACACTGACCTTCTTGAAGTTGGGTAATATTACACACGAGTCACGACAATCCTTAATGGATCCCTCTGGTTGTGTTTTTATTTTTTGTCTTTATTTTCGATATTCTTTGTTTTCAGGATTTCTGTTTTCACCTCCTTTTATTTTTTTTTTCCCTTCACAAAATCCTGAAAATGAAAACGCAAACCAAACATACTAAATATTGAGTGTGATATAAGTCTATAACTTAACTGATAGAGAGGTGTTGTGTGTAATATATCACATAACCTTAGGGAGGCGAGTGGTTCGTAGAAAGTTTTCAAATTCTTGGGAATCTTAATGGTGTGTTTGGTTTGTGTTTTCATTTCATGTTTTAATTTTCAGTATTTTCTGTTTTCTGGATTTTGTGAAGGAAAAAGAAAACAATAGAAAATAGGATTTTATTGTTTTCACTGTTTTCATTTTTTCCTTTACAAAATTCAGAAAACAGAAAATACTGAAAGTGAAAACATGAAATGAAAACGCAAACCAAACGCACACTTACATTGTAAAACCATTCCAATGTGAAGTTTTTAGTGTAAAATTCCTAGGAGTAATTTACCCTTTTTAAGGGGCATGTTAGGAATATCCTTGTTTAGGATTATCATCGCCCATGTTACTTCCTTAAAGATGTTCTTCGATTCGACTATCATCGATCCCCTCGCCTCTTGATTGGAAGATTAGGGTTTCACTTCATGCTTGAAATTTCACATTCTTCCTTTGAATGTTGAATGCAGTTGTGGATTTCTACCGGAATTTAGGTTTTGAAGCTGATCCTGAGGGCATAAAAGGCATGTTTTGGTACCCAAATTACTAGTTGCAACAGATGTATATGCAAGTTCATCTCTTGATTTTACAATGAGATTGTAAAGAATTTGCATCAATTATGTAATTAATTAATATTATTATTGTGTTAGGTGCTAGTATTAATTTTTTCTTTTTTTATATCCAAAAATCTTTGATTAAAGAATTAGATTCACATATCAAAACATGTGTATTTACTTGAAAAAAAAATGTGACAATGTTGGTCAATAGTGTCTGTTTTGTTTGGGAGGAAAAGAGGGTGAAAATTTTCATGAATAATGATTAAGAATTTATATAGATTTTAACTTAGTTATAGATTTATGTGTCTCTAAACGGATTTTTTTTATAAATAAATAAAAAAAATTTGAAATTTACAATTATGGGTGTGAGTACACGAATTTATGAAAATAAGCTCTTTTTACTTATTTCGGGGTCAATGGTTCCGAAATGAGATTTATACGTATTTCGGGGTTAGTGATTTCGAGATAAAAAAAAATGAAATTTTGATCATATTTCTGACCCCGAGATATATGCTATGCCCAAACTAATGTCATCTCATTATTATTAAATGAATTTGAAAAGCTGATGATAATTAATTAATAATAACGCAAAAGAATCAGCGTGATGTAGCGGTGTATAATATTTTTAGTAGTAAGGTAGTATATAGTATAGTAGCTTAAAGATTAGATCAAAACTAATGTCAATGCAGGGGATAATAATAAAATAAATAAATAATGATAACACATATAGTTCCAAACTTCCAATATAAAGCATTTGTGACACTTGGAGATGAAGGGTTTTGTTGGGGAGGGTAAACAAAGCCACGTGGTACTGTCGCATGGTTGATAATTTGAGATGGATGGATGAGCATTAATGTGGTTTTTACCTTTTGGGGGTTTCCTTGGAATGCTAGACATATAATAATAAAAAAAGGAAATAATTACATTAGAGAAATTAAAGATTCAGTGACATTATTATTCATTATATATCTGAAATGGAAAGAAAAACTAGTAGTAAAATGAAAGGAGTATCTAAAAATCCAAATAAGAAAAGAACATGTGATGCAAACAATTAAAGAAGGGACATTAGTTTGGGCATTAGCATTGACCCCGAGATAGGATGAATTTTTCGTTTTTGGTGTATCTCAGATCAGTGGCTTCGAGATACGTGTAAATCTCATTTTGAGGTCACTGACTTCGAAATAAGTAAAAAGGGTTTATTTATATAAATTTTTGTACCCGCGCTCATAATTGTAAATTTTAAAAATTTTTTTATTTATAAAAAAAATCCGTCTCTAATCTCTATTTTTTTCTTTAAAAAAAATCAAAAACCAATTTTCAATTTCATAGTGGCCAATTTTGCTTTTCTTAACTTGTGGTCCAAAAACCGCACTATATATTTAATTATTTATAGAAAAAATGAAAAATTCCTTTCATACATCGTTAACACACTTTCACTTTCTATGACCCTTTTTGGGGAGAAAAAAAATAAAAAAATAAAAAAAAGAAAAATCAGGTGTTAAGACTTAAGAATCATTTTTGGTTTCTAAATCAAGTGTAAGAATAATATAATAGACCACTGCATAAGCCAATAAAAAGCTAAATATTCCTCTCTATTTATTTTTTTTTTACAAAATAGAATAAAATTCATATTGCTAAAATGATTGCAAAATGGATAATAAATAACGGTTTGAAGTCAAATTTGGCTTGACATAAATATCATGCAATTAAATGAGGAAAATATTTGTCTTCTTTTCTTTATTAAAAAAAAAAAACCCTTAAAGTATCATTTTTATAACCTTTTTTTTTTTTTTGTGCTTCCCCACCCACATTTCTCTAACTTTCATATCACCAAGAATTTTTCCAACAATGTCTATAAAGCAAGTAGGGTGGTGAGATGGGACAAAAGTGAAGGTGGCGGCGATTGGGTGCATGTGGTGGTGGGCGGATGAGGGACGGTGGTGGTCTACGAGAAGTAGGGCTGAAATGGTGAAAAGTGATGGTGACGATGAGAGTGTAAAAATTTATTTTAAAGTCAAGGATATTTTTTTAATAGAAATTGTTAGAGAAAATTTTTTATGTTGAATTTCCTAAAATTTTACTAAAAAAAAATAACATATAAAATTACTAAAAAATTGATTGTCTAAATAATAGCAGACTAATCATTCAAAATAATAAATAACAAATCATCAGAAACAATAAAGAATAAATTATCAAAATAATGATACTAGCTCAATATTAATGAATAAAATTATTGGTTAAAAAATTTTCTCATTTTACAATTATAAGTCTAAACTCTAAACATAGTCTAAGGCTTTTCTACTAATGTGATTTTTTTTGTGTGACTTAAAGACAAAGCAAAATTAGCTAACAAGAGGTTAGATCATGGTGAAGGAAAATTAAAATGTTGTCTGAAGGAACTGTCCATTTCTTATAAGTTTGTTTGGATGACGCAGCACATCTAGCCAAGAAATCAGCTACCGTGTTTGCTGAACGTTGGATAAGACTGATCTGGACGGACCAATTCCATAGAAGGATATCTTTTATCTCTAAGACTAAATCATTATTATCAACCGAAGGGCTTGAGTCAAACCGAATAAGTTGAAGAGCATCTAGACAATCCGTCTCACATAAAACATTCCTGAAACCTGAATTGCAAGCTAGAACAAGACCTTTCCAAATGGCAGAGTTCACAATGTAAACTGGAAGTTGCTTGAATACCACTAGAGCAAGCCCTTATCATACCCCATTCTGAATCCTGAATAATACAACCAAAACCAGCTAAAAACTCATTAATCAAGAAGTTACCATTACAGTTAACCTTGACGAAGTTTGTAGGTGGCACAATCCAATTCAATCTGAGAGAAGTTGACAAAAAGAGCTATGTTGCAGAAGAAAAGAACTCAAACTCACGGGAACTGTGCCGACATAAGCAACAGTCTTATTAAAACTCCAAGGGTCATTTGGAGAGAAAATGTCATTATTCCTATCACGCCAAACCCACCAAATGATAACACAAAACAAGGATGCATTCTGATTACATTGAAGTCTAATCCAGCTTAAACAACCATTGTGATTATTAACAAAAATAGTATAATAACCAAAGCTTGGCCAAATCCGCATGGCTTTTCTACTAATGTGATTTGAAATCTTAAAACAAGCATCTCTTTTAAAAAAATGAAAACAATAATAGTTAGTGTAGAGGCATATATGTGATATAATTATAACTAGACTAGATAGCTTATGTCACATGTTTGACAAGTGATGACAAAAGTGTCTCTTTAAGTATTTGGTAAGTTGATAATGAAACATAGTATGAACACAAAAGATGCTAACCCCTTATTCATATCAAATCCGAACAACGAGCTGATAACCAAGTCTTAATCTTCTACACGTAGCTGCTATTTTTAAAGATGTTCTTTCAAATAAATCAATGGAGATAGATTTCAGAAATTAATAAAAGTTGGTTGATCATCCATACATCAAGACATGCCGGATTTGTTTATATATTATTTATATTATTTTAGAATAATATTAAAGAGATAATAACACAAAATATCATATTTAATTACTCATTTAGTTTAATAATAATTAATAGATATTAAATAATAAAAAAATTAGATTGATTTTATTATTTCTCAAATATTTTTTGTTGTTTAAATATTTTATTTCTCTCCTGTAGAGAAATTCTTTATCTCTTGAGTTTATATTTATATCTATAACTCAAATGACATTTATCTATTTTCTCTAGTAGAGATTTTGGATTCGATTTTCTCTCTTAATATATTTTGGTAAAAAAAATCCTTTATTTCTTGAGTTTATATTTTAATTTTAGGGACTATACATGCATTATATATATTAATAATTAATAATAATATGAAGCTATTTTAATATATTAGTAATTATCAAAGGGAGATATTTCAAATTCATCACATCATCATAATAAGATTTATTAGATGGTGGTAAACTAATAAGTAGCAGCCTGGCTGCAAATATATGTGATTGGATTAAAAAGTCTAATCTTGATAGTTGATAGCATTACATTTAGCTTAGCTTTTCATTAACGTTATACAACATCATCATTATTAATTAATTAATATTTTAAGTCAATATACCCATATATACATGCCTTGAGAAACTTAATGCACAAGTTGGTAACTCTAATCATTTTTAATTAACTAATAACTAAAAGTGAGTCCAATAATAGTAAGTGATCAACACATTGTACATGCTTTATTATTTTAGGTGTGCAGCCATTATATTATTATATTAATTAATATAATATTATGCTAATGTTTTTATCAAACATTATCAAATAGACAAAATAAATAAATAAACTATCAAATTGTATTATTGTAATTTTTTTGGGCCATTATAGGATAACTGGCTTCCATTTTACTTTTTCTTAATTTGTTTTTATGATTATAGAATTAATATATGAAGTTTTTTTTATTATTACTACTAACTCTGGAAAATCCAAATTTTAGAGAGAAAAAAATAATACTAAAGAAAAAGTACCAAAAAACTTTAAAAAATTGAATAAAATGAAGGGAATATATAGACATAGATTTCTTGGGAAAATATTACATTTAATTAATCTCGTCAAATGAAGTTTACAAAATCTCTTTACTTTCATTAAATCTACTATAAAAGTGTCCGAATGACATGATTTAATCGAATATCTACTATTATTCCCAAATAATAAAATGTTCAAAGTTCAAACTAGAAATGCGTCCAAGATTGTCACCAACAAACATTTTATTTTAATTATTTTTGTGTAATATATATATATAAAATAAACCCTATCAGCTTTGCATTCAGCATTACCCATAATTTTTTTTAATGCATTCAACACGTTTTACACTTTTACTGTTTTAGAAAAAAAAATAGAAATTATTTAAAAGAGTGAACTTTTTAAGATTCTAATACATTAAAAAGTTTTCAAAAAAAATTTTAAGAACGAAGATACTATTATTTTATTTCTTGTTTTCACTTTTAATTTCTCTTCTTTTTTTAAAAATAAAATTCTATATATTTAATTATGAACAAAAAATAAAGCACAAATCATAATAGACTCGTAGCTTTTATATTTAATTGTGTTCATATATTTACGTGATTTTTGAGATAATATGTTTGAAAGTTAATTATTTTTATTCAGCGATTGATTGTACCCGTAAAAGTAACGCACAAAATTACCAAGCACTTTAATAACTTTGGTTTTACGTGTGTAGGTGGCGGTGCATGCATTGATTGAAAAAAATGGTGGCTGGTGTCTTATATTGAACTCACAAAGTTGGTGAACATTTTTCTCTTTTTATTTTTTATATTATTATATCATATCAAATTAATAATATTATTATTATGAATTTATGATATTAGCGTGTTCAGATTTGGTGAGTGTTTGACTATTTAGAAAGTGGATGAGCCAACTATGACGATAGTGCCATTTCACAGACACACAAAAGATTTCTCTCACTTTAAAATCATTGAAATGAAATCATATTACTATTATTTTAATTAAACTATTGTCTAAGCAATCTTATAATATTCATTTCATTAACATCATTATTATAGTGATGATGATGAAGAAGGTGAAGAAGATTTAAAATGATTTATATTTCTAGATAACAAGTTCCCCACGGAGAATTCTTTTTTCTCTTTCTGGGTTTTGACTTTGGATCCTTGATTTCTTTCTTTCACTACTGTTCATCATTTCAATCTCATTATTATTCATATTACTACAACAATTTTTAAGCAGTTTAATTTCTTTTTTGGCATATTTCAATCACACCAACTTCAACTTCTCTTTTGGGGTATGGAATCTGTGTTTTGAGTTATCTGAGAAAGTTAGGTTTGATATTTAGAATATAAGCTTTGCCAACTTAGAACTTCTGTAAGTTCTAAGTTTTTCAACCATTACAAGAATCAACACAAGCTATTATGATTATTGTATGTGTCTTGTTTTTCACATTGGTTGTTCCTACTTTATGATTTGGTTGATTTTACAGGGACATTATTGTTATTTCCACATGTTTTTGTTGGTCTTAAACTTCATTTGCAGCAAGTTTTCATTTCATGCCTATAATGTGTTCACTGAATTGTCTGAATGGATGGTGATAATATTCATCCTTTCTTTTGCATTTGATTTCTTTGTAGGATACTGTGATGCCGGCTCTGAGAAGAAGACATGGATATACCTTGGCTGTTTTGTTCTGTTTATTCATCTCCATGGCAGCTTCACAGCCAACAGATCCTTCAGAAAGTGAGTTTGTAGTTGAAAAAAATTAGGACTTGTTATCTTTGATATAATTCATGTAAATTTGACTTGTTATGTTTATGTTTGTTCTATTTGTAGTAAATGCACTGAAAGGGATCAAGAAAAGTTTGATTGATCCCATGAACAAACTAAAGGACTGGAATAAGGGTGATCCCTGTGGATCAAACTGGACTGGAGTTTGGTGTTATGATAATGTTGGGGATGACGGTTACTTCCATGTCCGCGAGTTGTATGACCTCTCTATCCTCCTACTTTTTTTTTTCTTTCTCCAAATTTGTCTTATCTTATAGGCACAACAGAATTAACATTCCAGGGATTTCTAGATTGTAATTGGTATTCTGTTATGACAATTTCACTGAAGGTACTTGATGACTGCGAATCTTTCGGGAACTCTAGCACCTGAACTCGGTCAGCTATCTCAACTGGAAATCCTGTGAGTTGTGAAATTTTATGAATTGTTCTCTGAAATTTTATGAATTTTTCCAGGCTAATATCTTTTATTGTTTTGTGCTTGAAGGGATATCATGTGGAATAAGCTGACAGGCACAATACCAAAGGAGATTGGGAGTATTGCAACACTGAAACTCTTGTAAGAACCTATACCAAAGAAGATGGAATTATTATAATTGATTCACATCAAGTTTTCTTTTTTCAAAGAAGGTGTTGTTCTGTCTGTCATCCTTGTTGAAATTGTCTGAGATTTGTTTCGAAAGATCAATCATGATTGCTTATGTGTATGAGCAGAATTAAATTTGAACTTCTGCTGATCCTAATGTTGTTATTAGCAAGTTCGAAATTAAGATGAGTAATCTGTTTGGCTGAGTTTACAAGCAATATGTATATATTCTGATGCTTTGTACTTGCAGGCTTCTGAATGGCAATAATTTATCGGGTAGCTTACCGAACGAGCTCGGCAACCTTACAAGATTAAACAGGCTCCAAGTCGACGAAAATCAATTTTCGGGTCCAATCCCAGTGTCATTTTCCAACATGATCAATGTTAAACACCTGTGAGTGAATACCAATGCCCCAGATGTGCAAACAACTGAACTTGAAGCTGGATTTCTTATTTATTACCTTCTCTGATTTGTTTGTATATTCCTTGCAGCCACATGAATAACAACTCATTTAGTGGTCAACTTCCACCGGAACTTTCGAAGCTGCCAAATCTTATACACCTGTGAGTATTGAAGCTCTTTTTTTTTGCTTGCTGGGGGTGCCTTCTGGACTGAATAATTGTTTTCAAGTTTTAACTGTGACTGTTTGTTGAAATGACTTTTAAAGGCTTGTGGACAACAACAACTTATCTGGTTATCTTCCGCCGGAATACTCCATGCTCCAAGGGTTGCGAATACTGTATGCTCTGCTTCCATATGTTTTCTTTTGTTTGAAGAATTCATCAACCTTTTCATCTTTGTGTATTGTAGAAGTTAATATGCATCTATTTGATTTCCCTTGCAGCCAACTTGATAACAATAATTTCAGTGGGAATGGAATTCCTTCTACCTATGCAAACTTGTCCAAGCTAGTAAAACTGTAAGTATTCTTTTAACAATGATATCATTCTTAACAATGATCTTATTTTTATTTATTCATTTTTTTGAGCTAATGTTTACTCTTTGACTTGGCAGGAGTCTGAGAAACTGCAATCTGCAAGGAACTGTTCCTGATTTCAGCCCAATAGCAAATCTTAGCTATTTGTATGTTTAGCTGTATCTTGTGATTTTGCATTGTGACTAGTGATACCGAAACCATTTTCTTCTTACACCCTAATTTGTGGTGGTTGGTTCATGTTGCAGAGATCTTAGCTGGAATCATCTTACTGGACCCTTGCCAACCAATAAACTTTCTGACAATATGACAACCATGTATGTAAATAGCCAATTTTGCTTATATATTTTGAATCTATCACAATATCCATTTATTTTCATGCCATCAACACGAGTCGGATGTAGTAATGTTTTTGCTGTTGCAGAAATCTGGCCAATAACAAGCTCAATGGATCTATTCCTCAAAACTTCTCAAATCTGCCTCTTCTTCAGGAACTGTAAGAAGATACTCATCAACTTATTATATATGATTTTTACATGACACCATCTTGAATTTCTTGAATAAAGTCTGTTTAGGAGAAGCGAGTTGCAATATAGACTCTAGTGATACACTTATTATAAAAGTTCAATTCTTTGAGGATTGGTTTGATGTTTAGCTTCTGTGGTTTCTCACAGGTTACTTCAGAACAATTTGTTCTCTGGATCAATCCCTGCTGGCATATGGCAGAACATGTCCTTTACCACAAGTGCTAAACTTAAAATGTAACTGCTCCACTCAAGTTACCACTTC
>JASCZI010090729.1:62632-90123 GCA_036250425.1 Stylosanthes scabra
TTGAACTACTCAAACCGGAGACCTTGCTAGTTTCTACATTCACTTGTCTATATTTCTCAGTGTTTAGTTTTTCATTGCGTATAAACTTCAATACTTATAGATCAGTTGCTATTGTGTTATTTTATTGGTTTGGGAGCTCTTTAGCAAAGGTGCTAATACTATGCTTACTTCTATTCGGTACACACAGCTTGAGAGGAATGGTAGTTGCTAAATTCTCAATGCCATTTCCTTAACTTATTTGTGGTGTTCAGATTATGGCTACTTGAAAGGACATTAACTTCGATTAACACAAACTAGATAAATGATAACACAAACTTTTAGGAGGATATCTTATCATTTAAAACTCTTCATGGGAAAAAATGATAACACAAACTTTTGTAACAAATAAATGTTGAATTTTATTATGATATTAGAATTTTATCACTAATATATGATCCAAGAATGTACATAATTTGCATCACAAATCCATGCAGTCAATTACTCCTAACAAGGCTTGGTAGGAATGAGCACATTATGACAAGTTGCATTCTTCCCAAATCACAATCCAGAATTCAAAACCATTACGAAAATTAAAAATATAGATAATGAAATCTTTGAAAAGTGCAATTTTCAAATTATATAAGCGTGGTAAAACTAACGATGAAAGCTACAATATTGTAGCAAAACCGAAATGAGCATCTACTTGCACAAATGATGTGCTCAAATAACATAAATATAATTTGAGGATATAAAGCATTCACCTCCTGTTGAAGA
Source organism: Stylosanthes scabra (assembly GCA_036250425.1). Lineage (NCBI taxonomy): Eukaryota > Viridiplantae > Streptophyta > Magnoliopsida > Fabales > Fabaceae > Stylosanthes > Stylosanthes scabra. Next base: position 63,386 of record JASCZI010090729.1, read on the forward strand.
CTATTCCATCCGCCTATCCCTGTTCCGCTGACATTGGACATGAGGTTTGAAGAAGCCATAGGACTAGGACTTCTATGCCGCAATCTGTCAAAGTCACCAAAACCTTGGTTGGACAACATTCCAGAAACCCTTAATATTTCTGCACAAAGAGAAACACTAATGAGAAACCAATTCAAACTTTCTAAGAACACAAGTAACAAACAGAGAAGGAATAAAAAATGGAGGAATTAAGAGATATTTTGTGATGAACTATATCAAACATAGTCATATAGTGTTGTACATAGCAACATTTATAAATTCTAGCTTTGCGACTTCTGTACTCCCTCGTGAGGTACTCTTAAGTCTTATATCCTCGTGAGGTACTCTTATGAAACAAAAATATCATATTTTCAAATGATTGTACTCTTGAGGTACTCTTATCTCCTCTTCTGAGTAGAAAACTTGAATTAACTTTTCTAAAACAAATGGTATATCCTTGGATCATTGTATATAAATGTAAAAATTGTATAACAAGATACATTAATCTAAGGATGTAAATGATAAAGTGACAATGATTGATAAGAGGTAACAAAGGAGTAGGAGACACTCAATCTGACAAGTCCTAAAACTCTTCTATAGAAGAACATCTAATGGAATCAACCACCACAATGCCAATGGCACCAGTAATAAAATAAAAACATAATTAAACTTAAAAACACTTCAATCTCATGCTTTCAAAAGAGAATGCACTATATTTAATTCAAAACTAACCCCAAATGATAAATACCATTGAGGACTTTGAGCATCACAAAAACTCATATGTTGCTATCGAAATTACCATTACGAAGGTACATTTCATAAAAAAAAATTGGGGGATTTTTTTATATATATTTAAATTGCTTAATTAGCATTCCCCCAGAGAGGGGAAAAATCAGTGTTGATGCAAAGTGAGGAGTGAAATCATGCCACCACAAAAATAGGGTGAAAATCAGTGTTGATGCAAAGTGAGGAGTGAAATCATGCCACCACAAAAATAGGGTGAAAAAACAGAACAACACAATGCATGATCAATAGTAAAGTTGACAAAACCCTTTGAAAAACACAAAACCTTATGTGACTCGATCTGCGGCACAAAACATACCACAAGCTCAATACTCCAAAAGAAATAAAGAAATCAATAGGAAAAACAGATCCAGAAAAAAGAAAAGGAAAGTAAGAACCTTGATTCAACAATCTACTGCATATTGGAAGAACTTGCATGAAGGGTCCAAGCTTCTGATGTTCTGCTAGTAACTCCGACAAGTACTGACTGCAAAAAAAAAAAAAATAGCAGCAACCCTTTATTTCTATGAATCAAAAGTTCATAACTTTATGCAAAACCAAATCAAAAAAATAAAGGAAAAAAAAATTAGTTCAAGCTTGCATCTTTTTCACTGCCCTAGTTCAATTTTGATCTAAAAAACACAAAACAAAATTTGATTCATCATCACAATCACAAGAACACACCTATCTACGTCTGGGGTGCTTCTAATCTGAGGAGAAGCAGCTCTGACTGGTGAGAAGTTTGGATTGTACAAGCCTGACATGGCTCTTCACCTTTTCTTTTTTTTTTTCTTTTCTTTAAGATTGGAACAAAACCAAACCTCAAAAAAAAAAAAGGTTGAAAAAAAAGGGAGGTTTAGTAGGTGCAGTTCTTGCAGAGGAAAAAGGAGAAACACAACACCATCAATAAAGGAGGAGGGTTTTCTGTAACAAAAGAAAAAAAAAGGTGGACAAGTCTCTGTGAAATTTTACAGAAAAAAACTAAAAAGGAAAGACAACAAAATATATGGTGTATTTCTTTATTATTATTATATAATTTATTTTTGTTTATTTAATTAATTATGTGTAGATGTTTTTTTCCTTGTCCACAGGCTGTGTTATGAAAATATAGAATAAGAGACAAAAGAAAATAATGATAAAAAATAATAATGAAAATTGAAAAGTTGAAGACAGTGCAGTTAGAAGGGAAGTGGGTCTCTGTTTTAGGAAACTGCGGCATGTGCATCTCAATTTTAAGGTTAAATATGACAGATTTTGTGGTCACTGTTAAAAAAGAGATTTTTCACAGTTGCCAAGGTTTTGGTTGTTGAAGGCAGTAAAAAAACCTGAAGTCAAGTCAGTCACAAAGTTCAGGTCAGAGTGGTCCTTCTTCTTTTATTACGTAAATATTATTTATTTATTCATTTATTTTGGTGAAGTAATTTTATTTTTTATTTTTAATTGAGTTAATATTATTATTATTAATGAAAAAAATTTGGTCACAATAAGTAGTTATAATTTTTATTTTAGCTTTTATTTTTATTTATTTATTAGTTATTATTGAATTAAATATATAATATTAAATATTATAAATATGTAGTTATGAATGTTATTTATTAAAATTATAGATATTAAATTATGGGTAATGCTATATGTATTATTGTCTACTTTTATACATCTTATTTACAAGAAGGATAATATAAATATCAGCATAGAAAATTCACAAAACACTGAATACAACATACAATAACACATAAACAATTATATATAACATAGAAATAGTGTGCCGGTGAGCTGTAGTTCACATGGCATTACCTCCTCCCGCGTTGTAAGAGGTCTCGGATTCGAGTCTCACCTAAGACCAAAAAAACATAGAAATAGTGTATCTCAATACAAAAATTAAAATAAAAGAAAAAAAAATTATAGATGTACGAAAGTATACAGTGATACACGTAAATTAATTTTTAAACTAATTATGATAATTTTAAACTGTGACAACTAATTATTATTATTATTATTATTATTATTAAGATAAGAAAAATGTTGTTTTTCAATTTACCGAACATAATTATTACTTAAAAAAATTGCTTACAATAAATAATAAATAAATATAGTAATTTTCAACTATTCTTTCGGCAAAAAAGAACTTTTAAATATAATGATATTATAGTAATATTACCCTAACAACTTATTATGTTAATATGATTAATTAAGAATTTTTTTCAAAAAATATTTAATTTTTTATTTTTAATATATTTGTTATGTATTTAAAGATTATATATAGAAGACTAATTTTATTATGAATGCTTTGTAGAGTAGAATTATTATGAAATTTATTATAGTATTCAAGTAACAATGTGATTTGATTTTTAGTGCTAGAATTAATACAATGCAAAAGGGTACAAACAACAACAAATTAAACAAATTTTCTATTAAGAAAGAAAAGGGTTTCACAAACAACAAAACCACCACCATCACCAACAATATTACAACAACAATAGGTGTCACCTTGATACGTGTTTGGCATGCATAGAATCAATGCTTATAAATTATAATCACTTCTAATTAGTAATTAATCTCAATTATATTATATATGCTTACCTAATAACAATATTCTTCTTCTTGTTGTTGTTAGAATTGGTCCATTTTATATTCAAATTCCATTGTTATTATATAAAAAATAATAAATGATATAATTGTAACTACACAATCTTACTATTAGTGGTAAACTAAGTTTTTATTAGATTTGATAAATTAAAAAAATAAAGAAAGAAATAAAATGATGAGAATGTGAATGAAATGAATGAATGAATGGGGAAATATGATAATGATGTTTGCCAACGGGGTCTTAGCTGGACCATACACTCTCACAAAGCTAACTCCACGCTGTTCACAACTACGTCGTTTTGACACTTAACCAATCACCTACCTCCAATTTCAATTATCACTAATATTTACATATTTTATTTTTAACACATTATTTAATGCATTATTTTTAAAAAAAGCATATAATTTTCTTTGGGTGTCTAAGAAAATATTTATATACACAAAAATCAGTCACAAAATCAGTTATTATTTATTTGTGTATATTTATTTATATATTTATTTAATTAAACCTACAATAGATTAATAATTAAATTTGTTCACAGTAATATAAAAAATATTTCATGAAATATCAAAATATTTACATGTTTTTTAACACATTATTTAATGCATTTAAAAAAAAATTGGGGGTCTAAGAAAATGTTTATATATATATACACAAATCGGTGACAAAATCAATTACTATTTATTTGTATATATTTATATAGGTATATTCACATATTCTTTAATTAAATAATCAATTTTTAAAAAAAAATTATTTCATGAGATATCATATCAAATAGATATGTGTATAATTATAGCCAGCTAGCTACTTATTATTATTATATTACCAAAATATTATGTAATTAGGAAATAATTAATAAAAATTATTTAAAAATATTGCTCTGAAGTATCATACATATTGACCTGTCTTATATAAACCTAATGAAAAGTTAGGCCATGAGCAACCAAATTAAAGTACGTTATATGATATATCATCTACCTACTGAAAATGTAAGTACAATTTATATTCTTGGTTTTTATTTCTATGCTTACTAGTTACATTTTTAGTATAGATAATGAGAATAGTCTATTTTCTTTTCAATAATGTTATATGTTGTATTATTCTTGGTCTTCGGTTGAATAATATTATGATTGAATTGCGGTTGGTTATGTTCATTTTTTGATTGAGCCACCTTATATTTTGTGATGTTATGTGTTTAATTTTTTTAATATATATTTGTGCGGCTAATTATATAATTAAGGTATATAATAATAACAATAAGAATAATAAGTTAATTAATAACAACATATATAAAAGGGTTTATTAATTAAATTATTGACTTTAATTAATATATGTATATATTGCATTATATTATTTTTTGAATGAACCTACCAACTTTACAATTGGAACCATGCTTCTCCTTTAATTTGCCACTTGGGACCTGGCCATGCTGGAGACAGTACATTTTATTTTTCAAGAAATATTTTTATATAAATTGAGTCTATTTAAATTATTGTATATATATTTAAAAAAAAAACTAACCTTATTAGCTTGACAAAAAGAACATGAGAGAATTAAATATGTATATTTTTTAACAAAATTTGCCTCTCTATAATAATAAAGTTGAATATTATTTATTAGCATTCTTCGTTCTTTTAAAAGGTCAAAATTGCTTATATATACATTAGGAACTTTTTCTTTATAGATAATTGACTTGCAAAATTAAATAATTATATTTTCATCAAGAAAAATATAATGGTGATGAACTCATCATTTCATTTAAAATAAATAATATGGACAACTACAGTGACCAAAATTATATATATTTAAAAATAATAAATAATAAGTCAATGTTTTAAATATAAATATCATTGTTGATGAAATGAGTTAATTTTTTTTTGTCTTTTCATTGTTTTTAGTGTTTTAGTTAATTTAACGATTTTCAATTAATTCCTTTGTCATTTTGAACATATTTTACTTTATAATAAAAATTTTTAAAGAATTGTTAATCTCGCATTTAGAAAAAATCCAGACTATAATTAATAATTACAAGAAAATTTTCTAAAATTTTCCCAATATACAAGAAAAAGAGAATAATATGAGGATAATTAAAACTTATATTTCTTATGGCTATTAATGGCTAATAATTTACTCCTTTCTAATCACTATTATTCTTTTTTATTATTCGGTTAATAATATATGCTCCTTAGTAGATTGTGCAAATATTTTATTTGTCTTATATTTTGGACATACTTCAAAAATATATAATATTATATTATATAATTTTTTAAAAATATTTTATTAATTACTATTAAATTAAATATATAATATAAATGTTATAAATATATAATTATAAATATTAAATTAAATATAATAATTTTAAATTACGACTATTTATTATTATTTTTTTTAAAATAATCTGTATCTTAGGGTTAGTATAAAGTGAAGTGGCTTTTTTCTTTTTACTCCTTCTACGCGAAGATCTCATATGGTACGTAGAATAATTAACTTTTGCTGTTTTGCATATATATATTCATAGCATCTTTATTTTTAATAGATTATTATCAAATAGGTAGTTATGAATATGAATATATGAATGATCTCTCTATATATATTGCCTTTGTTGGAAGGTATATCCCCTCATTTGATACCATCATCTTTTTCTTTTAATCCTAATCTTTACTTCTTTAGTTTCCTTTTTTAGGTGTCGTTTATGACGATGATAAGGATAAACTTGTATAACACACCTAGCTAGCATTGAAATAAAATAAAATAAAATTAATATAATCAAAGAACATAATAAAGCCATCTTGGACCTATATTAATCTTCTGATCTGTCAAAATCATCAGAATTATTATTTCGCCAGAAGGTAACACTGTAGAAGTTTTTATTTATTAATAATTAAAAAGGGTAACTAGTAAATGAAATAAAATAATATATCGGTTTACTTTTATTTAAAAGCTAACATTTGTGCACATTATACAATAATAATAAAATTAAAATTATATATTTTATTTTGATAACATTTTTTAATTTAAAAATATTATTAACATTTTAATGAATTTTTAATAATATACTTTTTAAAGTATTATATACATACAGCAACTAAAGTCACCCTAGCATAACTATACTTAAAATCAAGATTATCAAAATTGGATCGGATTGATCGGTTTAAGCGAAAAAATCGAGAGTCGATCACTTACTTGATTCGGTTCAAATAGAAGCAGTCAGTCCGGTCTAATTGTTTTTTTTAATTAATAATGTTATATTTTAAACAATTTTCTATTATATTCTGCTATATATTTAAATAAATCGATTCGACCACTGTTTGTTTTATATTAGACTTTTAAATCATTAAACCAATCATTTTATTAGTTTAGTGATCGGTTCAAGTCTTACCATCTTATTTAATTGAAATGAATGATATATTATTGTATTTATTTTCCATACAAATTTGCAACAAAATTTAGTTATCAACAAGAAGCAAGATTAAGTTGAAGTCTAGTGGGGAAAAAGGGTGAGACTAGCTAGTGGATTAAGTAATATTAAAGAAAGAAGAAAAATGAAAGGTGGTAGGGATATTAGGGTTACATGGTAGAGAGGGTGACACTACTATATATAAGAAAGAGAGAATATGAGTGGAGAGGCAGAAGAAGACAATGGAGAGTGGCCCTTTTGTTTGAAGTGAATGCCTCTTTCTGATCTTATTATTAACACATACATCTCACTCACTCGGTTGGTCTCTTGAGAAGAAGAAGAATCCTAAGATGTTTTTTTAATGCATTTAAAATAATTATTCCATATATAATAAATACAAACTTTAGTTTCTCCCTTTTTCTCTTTGTCCTATTTCCACCTTCATTCCATTTCTCCATATTCCATGCATGTTACCTGTCTATTATTTCATCACTCTTCATTTCTTTTTTTTAAATACCAAAAAAATCTATGAGTATGTTCATAAATAAGTATTGATACAAAAAAAGAAAAGAAAAAAAAAAGGTGAAGAATAATAGATATAACTAACATTTTTTTTTGTCCTCTATGAAAATTATTGATCCAATGTTGCTTAAGATTTGATCTATATCTCTCTTTTTTTCATCCTTTTATTATGCTCATTTTAGATAATAACTACTATTTTTTCTTTGAGTTTTTGTTTTAAATTTTAGTCAATATTAACAAATATACAACTATTTTTTTTATTATGTCTGCTCCTTAATATTTTCTTTTTCCTTTTTTTTTCTTCCTTCCAGTGTATGACCAAGGTCCACCAGCAGAGACAATGACTAATTAATTATGTGAAGAACTTTGGACTCATTTGATCAAAAAAAAAAAAAAAACTTTGGACTCATTTTGTGGGTGCAATTCTACCACCAAAGGTTGTTTAATTTGCTTCATATCTAATGATTCAACCCATGATATAGTCTTAATTTTTCCTCTTATTTTCTCAAGGAAGGTTCAATCTTAAAATCTCTTATAACCGAAATTAAAGAATAATGTCAGATCAATTATAATTAATCACCTAATATAATTTTAGTTAATGCAATGAAAAAAAAAACCCTTAATTATCATCTCATCTGAACCTCTAAATAACAATGGTAGAACACCAACATATATATTCAAATAAATAAAAATAAATCATGACCAATTTCATTAAAAAAAAGCTTAATTTAAACAAAAAATATTACAAAAAAAATCCATAAACTATATTTTTAATTAAGTCCTTGTTAAAGAAAATATCCAAATTTCTTTTAATAGTAAATATTTTATTTGGGCCATAAATTAAATGCAAAAATATCATATATATAATTTTAATAATCAATACAAGGAGGAAGAAAAAAGAAGTGAGAGTGGGAAAACGATGATCCCAAGTTCCCAACTAACAATAGACTTTCCACAATTATTGGATGGAGGCAACAAAAAAGAGAAAGAGAAAGTGTGTAAACAAATCTTAGGAGCACAAAGTAGTTGCCTTGACTAGTTCTCCATTCCACCACTATGGGAAGAAATTAAAGTAGTCAAGAAAAGGAGAGAAATACCACCAAAAGCAGTAAAATTTGACATTATTTCATTAACCTTATTGTATGTTGTGATTGCATTGTTTCATCGTTGATGAAGGGGAGATCTCCAAAGAAGAAAATTTTAGGACAATGAAAACATGGAATAATGAAAGTGACATGCATGCAACTTAGGAGCAGAGATAATCAAGTTTTACCTTTGTTTTCATAATGTCATTAGATAATTTTAAACGGTGATACTACATGTACCATGATACACATTTGTACATACCATTTAACAACACGAAAAAAGATAAATATTAGCACAGAAAAATATAAATTTCGCTGCTAATGTTCATATTTTTCTGTGTTACTGAATGGTGTGTACAGGTGTGTACAATAATACACATAGATTAACTTAATTTCGAATAAAGTAATAAACACCTAATTCGTCTTCTAATTATTTTTAAAAATCAATTTGGGTTTTCCAAATTATAAGAGGTTAGCTAAATATTATCAGAATATATGTTCTTATTTTCATATATAATTAACTTGGTATTATACATAACCATATTCTCATAGTGGATATGCTTCTATAGCCTTACATTCCTAATCCATGAGAAAAGCATATATAACTCAAATCAGTTATTCTTATTCCATAACCTCATCTTCATTCTCAAATTAAAATTTGCCATGTGTGAATTTGTGATTAATTTCAAAGGTGCTAGCTATCTTCTAGTTCTAGAAGAAACATGATTATTGTACTATAAAATTCATGAAGAAATAAGAAAGGAAGTCAGCACCAGTTTATCTAAAGCTTACACATATCATTTAACCATAATTCTCAATCTCATATATACGTAAAGTCTTTTTTCTCTTTAATTGAATTTTAATTTTAATTTATAGAGAATGCATCTATCTCTTCGTATAATTAGATTTACTATAAATTATTATATTTCTAATAATCATTTTTTTCTTTTGTTATATAAATGGAATTCTAAATATTGTGTTATCCACTATTTAGTCCAAAAATTTAAACTAATAAGACATTTTTTCACTAAAATTTTTTTTTTTTTTCAGAACTAACCCGTCGCAGGTCGGAGTTTCATTTAAATGTTTAGTGCTAGAACGCCCGATATTTGTTGAAGTTTTTGTTTTTTTTTTTAGTTTCTTTTTGTCAACGTTTTGTTTGTTTTGTTTTTGTTTTTAATTTGTTGGATCAACAAAGCTATAGTGAGTAGGGAAAATAGTAAGTTGTGTAAGACTTGGCCCAAAACCCGTTGGGCCAGGCCCAATTTGTAACGAAACAAAAAGCCCATATTACTTAATGATTTAAAAAAAGTGGTAAAAAGCTTGAAGGGAAGAAAGAACAGAAGAGAGAGTGAGAGAGAAGAGAGAGAGAGAGAAGTGTGAAAAGATGAATTTGCGATGGATGGAAGCGATGTTGCCACTGGGAATCATAGCAGGAATGCTCTGCGCCATGGGAGGAATTCAGTACACCATTCACAAAGCCGCACACGGCAGAGTAATTACCCACTCTCTACGCTAATCTTTCGTTAATTAAGGACTTAATCAATTTTTCGGATCCAGGTTCTTCAATTAGGGTTTGTCTTGTTCTTGATTTCATTTTTTTTTCTCAGCCTAAGCACATTGGGAACGATATGTGGGATGTTGCCATGGAACGGAGGGACAAGAAGCTCATGGAGCAAGCCTCCGCTTCTTCCAATTGATCGCCACCAGGTAATTGATTAATCAATCTAGGGTTTGCGGTTTTCACAAATTGTTCTGTAGAATTGATGGATAGTGATAAGCTATTGATTAATCGTGTACTACAGCTTGTCAATTGGAGAAATTGTTATGTCGAGATGATTTAGTTTATTGAGAATTTGGGAAAAGCTCGAATTTTTCCCCCCTTTTTCTTTTGGGTGGGAGAGTGCAGTGGATTGATATTATGTGTCCCTAATAATGCTATCTACACACTTTTTAGTAGACACTAGATTTACACCCGTATAAAAATATCATTATTATTAATTAAATATATATTTTAATACCTACAAAAAGTGCAATGCAGATAACACACCAAAGACCAAACAGTTACTGTATTTTATACGAATGTCAAATTGGTGTTTACTAAAAAGGTATACACGTAGTGGGACTGTAATTTTACTAATAGATGTCAGAATACAAGATACACTTGAAAATGTGTAAAACAACAAATGTACATATACACAAATATGCTTATTTGGTATCTCTGAGTTTTTGTGTGCAAAAATAGATATCATTTTTTTTTTACGCTCCAGAGAAAATGTGAGTGTTTTAAAATTTAGTGAAACAGATGATCATAGAAATGGAGATAGGTTTGTGAGTCAAGAAATGAAGGTAAAATGTAGTAGTGTAGTGTCTGTGCTTGGAAACATGATTGTTGCTGCTGCTGTTACTGTTTCCATATACTTCAATAGTTCTTCACAGATATGTGGGATATCAAAATTTGGTCCTCAAAGGAGTATCTTTGGAAAACCGGTTTGTGTGTGTTTACTTGAGTATTGTCTTCCTAGCTCCTTTTTGGTAATGAGGTAGTGATGCACCTAGTTTTCTTTGTGACTTTGTCAAACATTTCATAGAGTGATTGGTGAGATCCATAACATTTGTTTTCATTTTTGACTAATCACATTCAATGCATTTCTATGTGTACAAATCGAGATTGTTTTAGCCCAAGCCCAAGCCCATGAGATTGTTCGTCTTGTAGCTGTTGAATAAAACGTTAACAGCAAGTATTCTGCAAAAGTATACTTTGTTTGTCTTTTTTCTTTTTTCCTTTTTTTTTTTAATTGTTAATGATTATAAACTTATAATATTTCTAGTATGAGTGATTTAAACCAGCTCATTATATGCATAACTAATTTGTAATCATTAGCTTGCTTGTAACTTGTGTCACAATCTATTGGTATTGATTTGTTTATTTACACTTAAATGTAAAGCATAATATCCTCCTCTTTTTTTGCATTTTTTCTTTGTTGACAAAATGTCTTTCCTTAATGAAGAAGGTGAACAAATATCCAGGTTGATAACTAATATGAATATATGATTAAATTGGCCCCATTTTTCATGCTCATGAAATATTTGAATGTCCATAAAAGCTTTTAACATTCTTCCAACTGTAACTGTAAATATGATTCTTTTGGTCCGCTATAGTGCTTTAACTTAAAAGTGTAGTGTAGGGATTTGAGAATTGGTTTGGTTTGTGACTGTGTGTGCAAAACTTGTTGATCTGGATATAGAATAGAAATCATGACATTTTGTTCTGCTAACTGCAGTTTGTTTTATCGATGTGATCGCAAGGGGAATAAATAGCTCATCTGGAGTTCCAGTTGTGTTCTAAGGAAGCAAGGTGAATCGCTCCTACAAAATTTCTCTAACTTTTTCTTGTATGCTATTCAATGTAAGCTTTGTAAGCTTTATAAAGATACCATCAATAGCCATTTGAAAGCTAGTTTGAGATATTTGTTCCCTTTTAATGTTCAGACCTTTTTTTCTTTCTTTCTTTTTTGCTTGTCTGCAAATCATTCTAAGTTGAAATCTTCGGCTGATGAGTAAATAATATTCAAAGTTTGTATTCCAATCAATAGCGCAAGCAACCAAGCATGAAGAGAAAGTTGGAAACATTTTTCAAACCAGAACTGTGAATTTGTAATCATTTTCTTTGAAGCCTCTGCTGACACAATTCAATATAAACATGCCACAGGATTCTAATTTAGAAACCAATGCTTGAATGATGTGGTTTATAGCTTGAATGCTTGAATAATGAAGTTTCATTGAACAGCTCCCTCTTCTGAAAAATCCAATCTGCTATCATCTCTTATGAGAAGGTGGTCATTATTGATGACAAGATCTCTTGCAGATAAATTGAATTAAAATAAGAGCATATCATAGCTAGTTAGGTATGAAAAGAAAAATCTTGAACTGAAGACAAACGTGATATTCAATCAGTGTTGTTGGATTTTCTCTGGAAAGAGACGAAAAACTGGGGTAGGTGTGAAAACGAAATCTCTAATCATATATCATATATAAATGATATATATGTTTTTACTAAGTTCATATTGTGTTTCTTATGGAGGGTAAAGTTTCATAAAACTTCCACTACTTTTTATCCCATACTATACATGGTGAAAAATTCCTATCCAAAATTTTGTCATGTAAAACAAGGTGTTCCTTGTCATAGCAAGTTAGTGTCACATATAATGGATGAGGTGTATGAGGTTGAATGGTTGATCTATGTAACTCTAAGGTCCACTTCCCTTATTTTTCTCCTTTTTCTTTTCCTTTTTTTTTTTGGGACCCCACTAGGGATTGAAAAACACTATTTTATAGTGACCACTACCACACATATAGGCCCTAGGTTTAGTTTACAAACTATGAATAAAGCTACAAAATCAACGTTAGGGAGTCCCGTTAGGAACCAATAATTAAGTTATCATCCAAATTTTATATGAGTTATCATCTGTAGCTCATATATTAATGATTAAGTTATCATTAAAAATTTATATGAATTATCATTCATAACTCATACGGGCTCCTTAATCTTTTTCTATTAGATACTATTCAAGTATTTGATTGTTGGATGTTGTGTTGTGTTGCTCCATTATATATGTCTCAGCCTCTCAAGAGAGTTCCACACTTTTTAAATGTGCCAGCTTTTGTAAGAGTTTTGGCCTCAAAATTCATTCATATATATATATATATATATATATATATATATATATATAAAAGAGTAATAAGAACAATTGAAAATTTGTGTAATGAATTTATTAATTTTCTGAAAAAATAAAATATCAAGTTTTTTAGACAAAAAGAACTGGACTGATAGTTTTCTGAAAATGTGCAATATCTGGCACAATTCATCTTTTTTGTTACCATTATCATTTTTTCCAGAGACCAATAAATTTATCAAATAAATTTCAAACACTTATTTCATACTTTATTTTCTTTAAAAATCTATAAATCCATTGCAAAATTTCTCATAAACCTACTTATCTTATTATTCAATACATACTGAAATTATAACTTTATCATAAAAGTTTGTATATTATATCCTTACAATATGACTCCAATTAATAGTGGTTTTTGTGCACAACTATAGAAATACTTTAAAAAAAAAAAAAACAAAATGCACTACATATTTTGTTATAAAATTTGTCCATCTTTCATTTACCTACAAATTGGAATTAGTTAGGAGAAAGATGCAAACAAACTTTTTTTTGTCTTTAACTTCTAATATTTCTATATATATTCTTTATGTGAAAGATACCTACTAAAAACAACTTAAAAGTGAGAAATTTATTATTTTTGAGAGAGTGAAATGATTGTGAGGTGTTGTTGTTGGTGGTGCTGAGCTGTGAAATTTGATATATTTAGCTTCATCACTCAATTCATCATTTCATGAATGAATCCTTCACCATTGTTTTTTCTTTGTTCTTGTTTTTGGTTGTTCAATGTGCATAGATTGAGTGCTTGACTCATACAAAATAATGAAAATAGTGACCAAACTTATTTATTTAAAAAGGGAATAATAATGGTAGCTTTACAGAGGGATAAGAACTAAGATCATGCAAGCCACAAATTCATATGCTTTTGGAGTTTTGGTTGCTTGCAAACACTCTAGGGTTTATTATTATTAGCGTGGAAACAGTTCAACTTATTATATATATTGAAATATTTTTTTCGCGGCATTTTTCAATTCGACGGGTCGAAAACTAATTTGTCGCAAATCTAAGACACATTTAAGGGCAAACAGCAATAGTTGCATGTACAAAATGAAATTCAAACATACTTACTTAAACGAATTAGTGAGCTGGCTACTAAGCCAATTAAAATTGATTATATTTTTTTTTTGAAGTATTATTAAATTGGCAAGGAATGGAGCCCTTCAGCTGAAAAGGGTACTAATAAATGTGGCTGCTTCACAGCTAAAATCCATGGCACAAGAACTTGATTCCTTGATGCCATGTGCTTTCTTTGTGTCTGTAATCTGTGTTTCTTTTACATTGGACAATGAAATGTCAAATGCCAAAAACAAGTTTTTATTATTATATTCATTTTTTTATTAAGATGATAAATTTTATTCAAGGAATTTAAAGTAATGAAAAAACCTATATTTATCCTGGAATTAAAAAAACTATCATCATGATAGTAACTTTCCACAACTTAACCATTCACTTGATCCTCAACCAAATTTCATGTTAATTTTTGTTTTCTTTTTAGTACATTACATATTATTAAATAAACATACCAAAAACAAAACAGTGACATAAAATAAAACAGAGATGAGGGAATTGATTATTTTTTATTAATTAATTGGGGGGTTGGGAGAAGAAGTTATTGCAGTCAAAATTATGGAGACTTACTTTCTGTCTTGACTTGATTGCTTGCATTACATTGTCCCTTTTTGGGTGCAGATGCCATCACTCACCACCATGTCTTGGTTCTTATTTTTAGTCACTTTGTTTTTTGCACAATATTGTCCCTTTGAAGACACAGATCAAAGAATCATTAATAAAGTTTTAATTAGCAGTCATGATGACACAGACACATCAACAAACTTAATCACCAGTGATCAAGAACCTGATCATACACACACATTCCATTTAATTAGTAGTAATTGTTCTTTTGAGATGGTACATAATGATAACACTAAAGTGCAGCATCAAAATCCAAATCTTATTTATTAGCAGTGAACAAGAGAGAGACAGAGTTGAGGAACAAGATTATGAACAAAGAGATCTTGGGTCTCCCACTCTCTTAAATGAATCAAAGGGAATTATGGGACTGGTGGATGTGCAAGTAACTATTCTGTGCCCACAAACATTTATACCAAGTTCTTTCTTTTTCTTTTTTCTTTTTCTATTCAATTTTCAATAATAAAAATTTAAGTCTCATAAAAGGACTAAAGTAACTAACAATGCACCGCAGACCCTTAAATGAAGATTGACAAACCCTTAAAGGAAGCTCAAATTCACGACGGATTAGTCACCGACTTGCTGGATTGAGGGATACCGTGGAAAACCGAAAAATTAACAATGTGCAAATGTTAGTAGTAAGAACTAAGAAAAACAGGTTAAGAACAAACCCACAAAAGTAGGTGCTACATTGTTTTATTCTTCTTTGTCAATGGAACAACTTGAATTCAGATGACATATATAATCAATTCTTTGGCTGCTAAAATTTCACACCACAATGAATCACAAAAAGAAAGAAAAAATTACAGATTTACACAAAAATCCTATGTTGCTACCAGCAGTACAATAAAACCAAAGAGAGCCTAATAGTATGTTTGGTTTCTCATTTATAAACCTCAAAAACCATTGTTTTGATGTTAAAAACAAGAAAACCAAACATGCTATATCAGCAAACAAAAAGAACAAAAGGTGTGATTAGAAGAATTTTTCCTGATTACAGTGAATGAACTTGAATGATGAGTGGGAGAAAGAGCAACTGAAGAAGATTTGTGGCCATGGGGGGAAAAAATTATTGGTGTCAGGGTGCATATTCATGTTCAAGGGTTGGTTGTGTTCTTGTAACTGTTGCAGCAGGTGCCTTTGTATCTCCAATGGAAGCCATGTGAAGAGCTTCTCCTACCTCTGCAGCCCTTTCCATTTGTTGCATTTTCTTCTTTTCTTTGTACTTTTGAATCCACAAAACTAGCAATAACAACAACACCAACAATGCAAGACCTCCCAACACAGAACCAAGAATGATCCACACCTTCTTGTGACTCTTTTTCCCTCCTCCTCCTTTAGGATTTGGAGCCGGCGGCGCTTCACTCGGCGCAGGTGCCGGCGATGGAGCCGAAGGTGATTCAACCACAATGGAGAAATGCCCTTGTTGGGAAGTAGAACATGTGTTGCCATTTCCTGTTACATTGGTGAAATTGGAAGTACCCTTCAAATCAAACCACACACATTTCGCAACGGCGCCGCTAGGAACCGGCTTCACATTCTGGAACTTGATCGACACAGGGTCACCATATGCTTTTACATCTAGCTCTGGTAGATTCCTGGCTGACAAATCTGAACCATTGTAGGCTAAAAGTCCCAAAATTGGAGCCAGATATGTGTAGTTTTTCAATGGATAATACTTTCTGGACAAATCCAAATCCTCAATATTTTGGTACACCAAAACCAACCTTTTCACATAAGGCATCTCAATGGTTCCATTAGGGATATCAAACTCATTGTAAACATGGTACCCTTTTCTCCTTAAACTTCCACTCCTTAATCTCAATGCTGAAACCTTAATCCCATTCAAATTTGAAGGAAGCTGAGCAGTGTAAATTTTACCTGTTTTTGGCTTCACCAAAGCACTGAATGCATATTGCTGAAGAGTTGCATCAAGGGCCTTTGCTCCACTTGGTAAAGAAGAATCAGCAGCAGCAGCAGCAGCAGTAGTATGAATTTGTTCATAGCAACTCAGTAGAAGAAAAAGCATAACTAGATGTGTATGATGAAGAAGCCCCATATTCTGAATATTTACCCTATTATGTACTGAGAAGAAGATTGTAACCTAGAAAAAGAGCAACAAATTTCTTGTTTCAAAAAAATCTCAGAGACCAAGTCTTAAAAATGGAAACTTGTAGCCAAATTCTGCTGCAATAAAGGGAAAATATGATTCTGGGGTTGGAGAATAAAGGCAGCAATGACCGTTTCAGCCGTTACAATGCAACACTTTCCCCTCAAAAAAGCTACTTAATGCTTTGGAATCTTCTTCAGTTTCAGGGCATCTCATCTCATTTCAACCCCAAAAATCAGAACTTGCAAATAAAGGGTGGCAATTAAGCAAACAGTTTCTGTGCAAGGCTCAAGGGAGAAATTACCAGCAGAAAAGAAGAGAAGAAAAAAAAATCACAGAACTGAAAAACCATCCAATGCTTAAATATTTGTTCAAATTGAGATCCAAGGCACACAATCACACATACACACCCTTTTGGATTTGACACAAAAAGAATTGAACTTTTCTTTTTGGGGATTCCAAAATCAGTAAAAGGAACTAGTTGGTGAAGCTAGAAAGTGAAGAAACAACAGCATGCACCTTAAATGACACTAGCTTCCAAAGTTGAAGATGAAGTAGAAGAGTCCCCATTGTGGTGAATCTAGAAGATAATGACCCAGAGACACATGTTAATGATCCTCCTCCATGGTAGTAGCAGTAGTAGAAGATGCTGTTGCTGATGAAGATTCATTCAATGATTCACTTCTTCTTCTTCTTCTTCTTCTTTTCTGTAATTAGTTTCTATGTACAGTGAATGAGAATGTGAATGGTTGCTGGTTATGCAGCAACTGAGTTTTTTTTTTTCTTCTTTTTGTTTTTTGGTATGAATGATGAAAGAGAAAGATAAAGAAAAGAGGACAAGGTGGAAGGGTGTGAACTGTGAACTGTGATGAAGTGCAAGTTGTGACTTTTCTAGAGAGAGAGAGAGAGAGAATGTGAAAATGGGAATGCATGTTCTTCAGTTCTTATTATTTTTATTTGAAAAATATTTTTTTATATAGTATGTAATTATGTAGAAATAGAAAAAAGAAAATACCTAAAATTAACACATAAGGTTAAAAGTTAAAATATCTTTCTAGATTTATCAATAAGCAATTTTTTTCCTAATGCATTTTGAAAAAAAATTAGAAAAATTTTTAGTGGTTTTTAGAAAATAAATTAACTCTTTTAAATCTAAAATATTCTCTTTACTTAATAATAAAAACTGTTAAAAATGGGTATTTTAAAACTTAATAATTATTATCTATCTAATTAATTAACATTGTAACATTCTTATCATTAATCAAATAGGAGAACTAATTAAAAACTCACATGCAAGCTATGGTGATATGAGTAGTAATCAATTTCTAAAAATGTGTGGTTATATAATATTCAAGTACATCAATTTTTTTTTCTTTTCCTATTTAGTGTTATGTAATTCTTCTTGTAATAATTAACTAATTACAATACAACATAATTTTAATTTCTTAAAATGGTGAAAAGATTTTTTTTTTAGGCTGAAAAAGAAAACTTGAAAATACCAGCTAACTTTAGTGTTCTACAGCCAAAAAATGGAATTTTCTTTTTTAGGGAGAAAATAAAATAAAAAAAATTCTTTATGTGCATTTATTATGTGATACTCTTGCCACATATGTTTTAAGGTAGGGCAATGCATTTTTTCTGAGACATAGGTTTTCTTTTTCAGTGTACAAACAAAAAACAAACCTAAAATATCTGTGAACCAAAAATCACATGATTATTATTTATTCCTTTGAGTCTTTTGACAAAAAAAAAATTTTTAATTTTAAAAATGCCATATTTCATTTGGTGATATATATATTTGTTTCTGAAAACCCCACGCCTGGTGGCTCTGGACATTTTTTAAATAAATTATATCTATTATATTAATTTTTGTAAGATTTTATTTTAATTTTCTTTTCAAACATTAATTAAGAGAATAAATATGAAGGATTTGCAAAATATGAAAATGCTAACAAGGTGAGAACTTAGAAGAGAAACAAAAGGATGTAAATTGTAAAATGCCAATATCAATATCAATATGAAGTTATGAACTTACTAAAAATGGAAGTAATTTGTGACTGTATCTTTGACTAATTTTGCTTTTGTTCAACGATGATGAAAGAATATTCATCATCAATAATAACAATAAATTAGGATAGTATTTATTGTAAAAAAAAAATATTTCTTACATAATAGGTTCTCCTAACACCTTTATTTGTCCTTAATTAATGAAAATCTTTTAATTTATTCCAAGCTTTTTCAATTTTATTAATGAAAAAAACTTCAAAAAAGAAAATCAAACCCCTATTATTAATTATTTAATTACTAAATCATTCAATTAAATATGTGGTAGAAAATTATTTTTCTTTTTCTCTAATGATTTTCTCATCACTATATTTTTGGGTCCATTATTAAAATAGTCAATGGTAATCATTTTAGGTTCAATGAGCATTTTGAATTTGTTAGTGGCGGTAGTTGTAAAAGCTCCTATGTATTATTAAAGTGAGTATATTTTCTTCCATTAATACAATTTATTTTTGTATATAATTATTAGAAATTTAATCCGTAATAAAATAAGAGATCTACCTTGCTATCTACCAGCTGTGGTAAAATTTATTGGCCATTCAAGTTAATAAAAATGAAGACAATAAAGAATTGAAAGGAGGAGGTTGATGAAGGTGAATTATTATTATTATGGTGCTATATATATAGTTTTCTTGTTTGTTACAAGTAGTAAAAGAGAAATAAAACATGTTGAGGGTAAAATTGTAAAAGTACTTTTAATAGTGATCTTGTTAGAGGAATCTAAAATTATCAATTGACTATGTCTTGATGTTATGGATTTTTATAATTATATATCGATAATTCTACATGAATAAGTAGTTTTTTGCAATTAAATACAACAAAGTGATTTATTGGTATGTTAAATATAATATTATTTGAATGTAAAATAGAACTTTATTTATGTGCACTTTTTTATACTATTTTACACCCAAATAATCTTCTATTTAGCATACAAATAAATCACTTGATTGCACTTGGTTGATCAAAATTACTTATTTAAATAGTATTACTCATTATATATATGGTACAATAATATTTTTTTCGCCACTTATGAGTTAGTTTTTTAGGATTGAATTATTAGATTCATTATATTCTAATAAAATATTAATATTTCAACATTTATCCAATTCAAAAATGGGTCAGGTTAGTTGATTATAAATTGTCTTTTTTTTTTTTTTTTCTATTTTCAGATCACTAAACCCTTATCACTCTACTAAAAACTTGTATACTATCAAGTAAAATTAAAAAGATAATGTAACCTTAATATGTACAAATAAATTAGGTTGGAAAAACAATGAATATTGTGATTATGAATGAAGGATGCTGGTAGGTAGCAAATCAATCAACAATGATATATATAAGTCTTTGTTTCAAATTCAATTGAGCTTCAATAATCAATAATGAATATCACGAAAATTTTTTTATTATGTATCAGGTAATCTCGGATACTATAAATATAAAGTGACGCGATTCTCTCAAAAAATAAATTTTATTTTCATCCTTCATAGAAAATTAATAAAAAAAAATAGTTAAGAGACATAAACTTTTTCCCATATATACCTACTTGAGATAAATATCACAAAGTTTAGAGTAAGGTTTTCATACTAAACTTTATTTATTTAAAACGAGCAGAAAATAAATTATATTATCGAATCACTAAATTATTGATTCTATTATCGATTCATTAGTTAACTCGATAAATTCTATCACTTAATTGCTAAAATATATTCTAGAGACAATGTCACGAAGAAGAATATATATTTTAAAGAATATAAAATATTTTTGAAATTGACCAATATGATTCATGTTATAGTTTTATAATGTGGATTTATGATGAGGATAATTATTAATTAGTGTCATGTGCCATAATATATCTTTGAAGATCTATTTGAAGTATTATTGTATTTTAATTTTATCAAAATAAAAGTTTCAATAATATATTATACACATTATTTCATTAATCATTATTGTAATATTGTAATATTATTAATTCTGAAAAAAATTTCCATGAAAAAATGAAAGATATTCAAAGAGATCAAAGGAGGGGCCAGCTTTCATCTCAAAGCATGAAAGGGGCACAGAATTCTCTGTATTCACAATTAGAATAATGTGATCGTTGCATAATTTAATACCAACATACAAAAGTTTTAAAAAAATATAAAGGACCACCAAAACAAAGTTGAAAAAAAAATGATATATTTATTTATAAGCACTAACAAACAAAACAAAATAAAAAATAAAAAAAGAACAAAATGAATAAAAAGAAGAGCTGCCAGCTCATGCAAACTAAACATCTTCTGTCGGGCAGCAATGTAGTGTGGAATTATTTATATTTATTATATATGAATATATTCAAGTAACAACTAATAGTATATTTTCCATATAAAAAATAGCAGATTTTCAAGTTTAAGTTTAAAACATAATTTAAATATCGTCTAACCACACTCATCTTTTTAAATAAATATTCACATGATTAATTAAAAAATAATTATTCTTATTAATATGACATTATATAAATTTAATGTATGCAAAAATTATTTAAGATGATAATGCGTGTATTAAAACTAAATTATAAATTTAATTGAATAAACAAATGAAACTCTTTATATATTTTTTTGTGTGACTAAACTCTTCATACAATTAATGTATTATAGTGAAAGTATTAATTATTTTATTTGTATATCAAAATCAGTCATTAAAATTAGTTATTAATCCATCAATATATAATATATATTAAAATATAAAATATATACTAAAAATAAATTGAATTATATAAATATTTTATATTTTAATATATATTATATATGCTGCTGATTTGATAATTAATTTTAATATACACGTAGCATAATCCTATTATATATATATGCTTTTTTGTTTTTAAGGTAAGTATATATGTATGTTGATTGTTGATGAAGATGAAGGAAAGGATGTCCACACATGGCATGAGATGATGATATGATGCACATGTGCCTTTGCTTTGCCCTTTTCCATCCATTTTGGCAATGGCATGTGACATAGTGACATTAGCTTCTGTCTCTTCTCTTTTTTGGCTTTGCTCTTTATTTGCAACAAAAATGTCAATATACACACATATCTCACTCTTCACTCACTTTATATAATTATTGAATTTTTATAAAGGTTATTATTATTATTGTATATAGTATACTATATGGTTTATGTATGCATATACATGACATGTACATATATATATTGCATTTATGTTGGACCAATTATAACTCCCAAAGTAGAGTCGCTTCTAACACATTAATGCTACTTGAAAGTGCTCACTTTATTTTAGGGAATGAACATTAAGAAAAATTTGTATACTCATGTAATAAGGGTCCCACATATTTGAGTATCTCTACCTATGTTGTTCACAAATATTTATTAACGAAATTATTCGAGGGGATATAAGTTAATAAATATAATTATTATGATATAAATTTTATTTTAAATTTTTTATAAAAATTAAAATAGAATATAGATGTGAATTCATATGTACTTTAAACTAGTCACTTGTTCAAAATTCAAGATTGGTAACATTTAAGAGTCTCAAACTTTGTGGTACATATCGAAAACTTTTTTTTGGTCAACAAGTAAAATGTTGTAAGAATGGGTTTATATATTTGGGCCTAAGGCCAAATAGGACAAAAAGAAACCAATGACCCTCATCCATCCAAAAAACAAATGGGCTTTAGCCCGGGCATTTAACCCCTTTTGAATGTTAAAAAAAAAAAAGACGTTGTTTTAGCCGAAACTATATTATATTTTTGGGCTTTTACAGAAAATTTTTTGTTGTCCAAAAAAACGAAAATTCTTATTAAATAATGTTAACCAAAAATAATGTTTCAAAAACGTTGGGCCTTTGGCCCTTCGTTTGCCAAAAATAAAACCTTACTTTCGCGTACGAAAAAATAAATATAAATAAATAAATAAAAACGTTACTGTCTCTAATGTGCAAAAAGTTAAAATATTTGTATAGGTAATTATGCTACTTAGCTGGATCTTAATAGCAATTCAATCAATTTCAACGTTTGCAAACAAATTGTTAAATTCTTTATGCATGTGTGGAAAATGATTATGTTACATATCTGAGATAAACCTATTTAGGAAGATTTTATGTGTTTTATGATATATGGTAACTTAATTATGTTATAGATTATATATATATAGATAAATTTTATCTCTTGTTCATCTAAGGTTATTAAACATTTATTTTATTTATCGATAAAATAAAAAAATAGAAGAAAAAACAAAATAAAACTGAAAATAGAGTGGTGGTAGTGGGTGTTAACTGTTAAAATTTAAATGCAGAAAATGTGGAAAGAAAAACAACTAAACAAGTACTGTATCTCAAAATTAGCAACTGTTTCTCTTCTTTCCATATATTTATTATATTTTAATTATTATTAATTATTAATTTGATTTTAATTAATTTATTTATACCATTCTCCTTGTTTATTTGTCCTGTTTCTTCTAGCTAGCTACCCCAATTTCTCTCTCTTCTTCTCTCTCTCTCTTCCTCTTTCTCTGTCTCAGGGAGAAAGGAAAAGAAAGAAAGGAAGCAAAACACCAATCCCCAAATCCAAATTTCCATTACTCACTTCTCTTAACTCTTTAACCTAATCCCAATTTTTTGAATTAATCATTTATTTATTCCCATTTAATCTATCAATCCAAACCCTAACCCTTCGTTCCCTTCCTTCCTTCATTCCTAATCCCGATTCAAAAGCTTCTCTTTTTTTGTATTCCTGGGTGATTTTCGTTCATGATTTCTTGTTAGGGTTAGGGAAATTGGGGAAAAATCGCGCATGGAACAAAACACAGACATGTTCAGGGTACCTTCTACAGGAGGAGGAGGAACGGGACCATCGCCTTCGTCTTCGTCTTTGGTTTCTTCGTCATCTTCGTCATTGTCGTCTTCGAATTCTAGAAGGTTCGGAACAATTTCTCCCTCTAACATCATCAACGCGCCATTGTCACTATTATTAGAATATTCAGGGATCCTTCGCAACAACAATAGCAGCACCACAAGGTCGAATTTCAATCCCCACGAACCTAACCCTAACCCTAATTCGGAGCCTTCCGTAAATGACGGCGAGGTATCGATCAGGATCATTAGTCCCTCCGAACATGATAATCACCGTCACAGGGAGGAGCAACCTTCGTCTTCTGGTGGGGGTGGTTTGGTAGTGGGGCTTTCTCACGATGAAGGTGTGTCCGTTATGCCCAATTCGAGTACCGGAGACGGCGGGATTGGGAATGAGAATGGAAACGGCGATGCGGGGACCGGTGGCGGCGAGGGTGGCGGCAATGGGAGGGATTCTTCTTACCAGCGGTATGATATTCAGCATGCTGCAAGGTGGGTGGAGCAGGTTCTTCCGTTTTCCTTGCTCCTCTTGGTTGTCTTCATCCGCCAGCATTTGCAAGGTGTGTTCTTCAATTTACTCAGCTTTTTATTGTATCATCCATCATCAATGAAATTGAAGCAGATTAGATTAGTTTTTAGAAGCCAAAGGAATTCTCAATGTGCTTAATTTTCACAATTAGAAGCTAGGAATTGAAAATTTTGAAACTTCATAGATTGAGTAGGAGCTAATTAATTGTTTATAGGAGTTTGGGAATTGTTGTGAACCTCTTAAGTCGTTGCAGGCTTTTTCGTTACAATTTGGATTGCTGCTGTCCTTTTCAAGTCGAATGACATTCTAAGGAAGCAAACAGCTCTGAAGGTGAGGTGGTGTTTTTACTTCTGCTTTGTTATTTGTTGAAAATTAATCTGTTGTTGCTGGTGAGGAGATTTTTTGTTTGGTTGTTGAGTCTGGATACTTTTGGTGGCTGCAGGGAGAGAGGAAAGTACCTGTTCTCATTGGGATTTCTGTTGCATTCTCACTTCATGTGATTAGCATCTATTGGTGGTATCAGAATGATGATCTGATGTATCCATTGGTCATGCTTCCTCCGAGAGAGATACCGCCTTTCTGGCATGCGATTTTCATCATCATGGTTAATGGTGTGTTTCCCCCTCACTTATGACTCGATAGGATTATCCGTGCATGATGTTTGTGTGTAATTTTTCTGCAATTGGTTTGCTAGGGTTAAAACCTTTGTATTTTGGAAACTCTTGTTATGGACCATGGAATTATTTTCTTTGGTCGAAACTTATTTGCGGGGTATAATCTCATTTCCTTACATTTAATTGTTTTCCACGATTTCAGACACTTTGGTTCGCCAGGCTGCAATGGTATTCAAGTGTGCATTGTTGATCTATTATAAGAACAGTAGAGGCCGAAATTATCGTCGGCAGGTGAGGCCATAAAATATGAAGTGCAATGAACATATAATCTTAAGAGTTTTTAGCTTTTGGAATACAAATTGTGGGTCATGGGAATATTTTAAGATGGTTCCTTTTCATGGTCTTAACAAGTTATATAACAATTTCTTGCCTGTGCTACAGAGTTTTGGATGCAGTATCTTTATTACTCTCAGATATCATTACATTTTGATTCTGCTATCATTTGTTTGTCAGGGGCAAATGCTGACTCTAGTTGAGTACCTTCTTTTGCTATACCGTGCCTTGTTGCCAACACCAGTCTGGTATCGTTTCTTTCTGAACAAAGAATATGGAAGCCTCTTTTCATCACTGATGACAGGGCTGTATCTAACATTTAAGCTCACATCTGTTGTTGAAAAGGTGTGTATCTTTTAAGATGAATTCAGATTATATTGTTACATTGTAATTTGTGGATAGTGATCTTCTAGTTTCACTCATTCAGTCTTCGACGCAAATATCTAAAGCTGGCCCGTTATTTTATCTTTTTCAAAACCTTCATGTTAACATTTTCTTACTTCATCAAAGTAGGTAGGCAGGTTTACAACTAGTTCTGTTATTTTGTTTTAAAATATTTGTGGATTGCATATGGTCCTTGGTGGTGGTTCTCTTAAACTCTGTTGTTTGTCAGGTACAATCCTTCTTTGCTGCAGTGAAGGCATTGTCACGGAAAGAAGTGCATTATGGTGCTTATGCAACATCAGAGCAGGTACTGTGGGTGCCTTAATTTTGGACTAGTGAACTAGTGAATAAAAATCTGTCATTAAGAACTATTGAACTATATAGCCTCCTATAAGTTGCTCTTACGTTGCTTTACTATCTGTTATTAATTCTGTAGCCTCTTCTGTTCTTGTATGCAAGTTGTTCATGTAAGTTAAGGGGTTTATCTGTTGGCAGGTGATTGCAGCTGGCGATCTTTGTGCTATTTGTCAAGAGAAGATGCATGCTCCGATATTACTTCGGTGCAAACACATCTTCTGTGAAGATTGTGTATCAGAGTGGTGAGACTTGTTTTGTTGTTATATCTACTGATTTGCATAGGAATCTAAAATTATTATTTTTATTTATGTTGAATTGACACACTTGGTTACCTGTGTATGAATTTGTGATTTTCAAATGTAGCAATAGTTTGCTTCATCTTTATCTCTTTTAACTTTAGTTTCATGTTATGTTTTTTAGTTTCTAGCAGAGTTATCTGGTCCTGGATATGGCTTTTCTAAAGTATACTCCACTCTTTTTATAGCCGTTGATGAGAAAAAATTACGAGTGATAATTGCACTTATATTATCTATTATGCATTGTTGAATGTGAACCGTAGAGAAGCCAAATTCACTTATCTTACATTCTTGGTCTCTTATTTTACCAGGTTTGAGAGGGAAAGGACCTGCCCATTGTGCAGGGCTTTGGTAAAACCAGCAGACCTAAGGTCATTTGGTGATGGTT